>JAFBJT010108137.1:133683-146183 GCA_016785325.1 Chascanopsetta lugubris | reverse complement strand
TATTCATGTCATTAGCAGCAAAGCTAAAGGTCAACGAATACACATGAGCTAAAAAAAAACTAGCTAACTCGTCACGACCTCTGATTTGCCCACTGACTCACTCTGTCTGATTTTAGATGGGACATACAAGTCGTCATGAAAGAGATTGACAATGTCGGCGGGAGCAAAGACGATAAGTGGTAAGTTTCAAGTGCAATATAAGTATGCTATTGTTGTTGTTCCATGTGTAACATTTTGTTGAAAATCTTTCCATTTGTATTGAAGAGAATGTACAAATTGATGTCTGTGGTCATGTCTTGTAGAGTAAACCCTACAAATAGTAGACTAATGAGTGAAGGCCATCACAGGCTCTCTTACCTCTTTGGATGAGAAGGGCGAGGTGATGGATGTAACACTGGGATGTACAACCTCACCACCAGATGTCACAAACCCCCACACACTCTACCAACTAATAGTGATGATTGGTTATAGAGCAATACAGTTTGGGCCCATGTTAAAAACAGAGACACAACAAAGAAGGGGGAACTATACAACACTAACCATACTAACATTAAAAACCTCTGAAGCAAAACATCAAAGGTGATTTCTGTAAAGACAAGACTGGTCATAGTGTTTGGCTTTGATTGTTTGATGTGTAAGTGTGTGCATGTGGAGTAGGGGTGTAACGATACACTAATCTCACGATGCGGTACGATACACAATATAGAGGTCGCCATAACGATATTATAGCCAATATTTTTTTAATGGACAGTGTGTGATCTTTAGCGGCATCTAGCCATGAAAGAGCATGACATAATGACATACACCTGCCTCTTATGGAGGCCGCCATTTTGAATTCCGTCTGTCAATGGAACTTTCAGGCTTATACATATATGTATGTATATATGTATATATGTGTGTGTGCATATTTATTTATTTGTGGACCTGTCACAGGCTGCACATTTTTTTTTCATTTTTCAATATGTTGATGCATTAATAATATTTTCAGAGGCTTTTTTTTGTGCAAAATGGTCTCTCTCTCTTGCTCTCGCTGGATGTCTTGCCCTGTGTGTGTGTGTGTGTGAGTGTGTGTGTGTGTGTCACTGTGTCTCTCAAGAACCCCGCTACATATGGTGTCAGTAGTGGGATGTGTAGACCAACTGCGTGTGCACCCTTAGTTGGGCTACGTGCTTCGGGGACTGTTGGTGTGGATAATGATCGTACGATGTTTAATCGGTTTGAACTGGAGCGGAGTGGCGTGTAGCTGTGTGTGTCTGTGTGTGTGTCAGCGCTGCACCGCAGTGACAGAGCGACAGAGCCGCTCTGTCACACTCTCTAATGTCACCCCTAATGTCGAGTAATGTAAGCTTTATATGTATTTCTTAAATCTCATGTTCCACGGATTGTGAAACAAACCCCCCCAAAATGAGGCTAATCTGCAGGCAGACAAAAGGCAGATGATGACAGATGTACACATCTTTCACAGGGCTGTCGGTGAAGAGAATGAAGAGGAGGCTCCAATGAGGCGTAGCTTCTCGGTCGAAGACCTCCTCGATGAGGTGGAGAAGATCTGTTACGATGCGTCAGGGTCATCGAAGGTCAGGATGGAATTCCAACTCGACTGTCATCCTTCTGGCCACGTTTGAAACCTTAAATCATGCAGCTGTCAATGAAAATCTGCATTACGTCTACAGGCTGTGTTTCGAAAGTGTTGACAGTGGTTTTTGTTATCAACTTAAAATAAATTCAACAGTAGGCTCATCGACTAATAAGTAATATACAACATATATCAAACATGAATGACAACCGTTGAATGATATTATCTGCAGGAAAATACATTTAACAAATGGTATTCTAGGTTTGCTGTGACCTTTTTGAAATCACTCATATGTTCATATTTTGCCAATCATTAACAGCTGTGTGACCACTTGGGTTAATAGCCATCTCTGTTGTTCAGCAGCCACTTCAGCACTGTGAGCCCATGTGTGTGCCCTTCATTTCCAGGTGGAGATGGTGGTGAGGCTGTGGAAGGACGGCTTCACAGTGAATGACCAGGAGTTCCGCAGCTACTCTGTGCCGGAGAACCAAGACTTCCTGGATGCAATCAAGAGGGGGTGAGTTAGTTTAGGTCATGCCAGATTTCCTCAATGGATATTAACAGGGACATTTACAGCCAGCTGACCAGATCTGACCAGACCACACACCTGATCTTTCCTGTCCCAGGGAGCTTCCAGCCGAGTGGGAGAGCAGAGCGGAGGAGGAGGAGCTCGAGATCAGTGTGGAGGACCTGACGGAGGAGAATTATGTTCCCAGGAAAAAGGCCTTCCTCCCTTTCAGCGGCCGAGGATACCGACTCGGCAGGTAGGCAGTGATCGTCACACTGATACGAATACATCAAAAATTAAAGGTTTGTTTTTCAGACTACTGTATCTAGTGATAAATGATCTCCCTCCAAGTGTGCACTAAGTTTGTAGTTTTTGCCAGAACGTCAGATGTTCTCAAACCTCTTAGCTCCCCAACTGTAACTAAAATGCATGTGGTATACTGGCCATTGTAATGTAATAAAAGTAATGTTTCCGGGACTTAGAGTAGAAATTATGCTGTTTTTCTATAGTTTGATTTCTGGAAATCTTCTTGTTGTCCCTCCTCCTATATATTTTAATGGTTGTTTGGAAATGTTGATCATTTTTAGCAGATGTAATACATTTGTGGAGTGTTTATTTACAGTCCGTGCTGTGGCTTTTAATATTCGAGGCTGCTGTGCTCCTTTCTACCACTAGATGTCCCTCTACATCCAAGTATCAAACAACACCGGGCAGATCTGACAAGGCAGACAGCCACACTAATGAGCCCGATTTTTTTTTTGGGAGCATCACTGTATGAATATTAAATAGACCAGCGAGGCCAAAAATATTGTTGTGTGTGATTTATATCAGCCCACCCTCCTCTTAATTCAGAAGTAGAAAAAGCACACACTCTGCGATGGCTATAAATAATCTGCTCTCAATTTCTGCATAATCTGTATTTTATTCCCGTACATTCACAGTGTTGCTCCCAGAGTAGTGGCCAGGTCACCGTCTGTGCACGAGGATGGAGAATCTCCTCCTATTCCCATGGTAACACTAGACCACGCCCTTCCCGTCACCTCCCTGCAAATCTGGTTGGCCGACGGCAGGAGATTGGTCCAGAGGTTTAACCTATCGCATCGGTGAGTGTCACGGTGTCAAGGCCAAAATGCATCTCTGTGCATGTCTATCTGACAGCAGCAAACAACATCGACATTAAAAAGACATTGTTAGATTATCTGCTCTCTAGCTTCACTTGCTGTAAATCTTATAATCTGGACCGTATTAGGATAGAAGTAGCTCAAGGAAGGGCAAAAAGATTTTGTTTGTTCGAGCTGGGGAGGGGGGTTTGTTTGAGGATTACGTAATTCTTTGTTCTACTCAGTTGGAGTCTGAAGGCACTGTGCATGTCCTACCTCCCTGCCACAGTGCATGGGGCTGCAGAAAACATAATCTGAGATGTAGCAACGGAGTGAATCTATAAAATCCCCAGGGAGAGAGAGACAGATTGCATAACTCCGATGCAGCTTTTATGTAACAGGGTTAGCAGCGAAAGGATAGAGAGGACTGAACCCCTGCAACCCTCCAACTAGCCATGGCGCGTGGAGACAAGCGCCGCCATTGGATCGCTCATGTATGCAGAGTCCAGATAAATAATAGATGATGATACTCTATATACTCTTTATAGGGAGTAGAGTGTCAGGGACTGCTTCGCTGCAGAAAAGGAAATAGATTGCACCATCCATTGTTTTCTATTTTTCAAACATAATTCTGTTTCTTTTTCCAGGATAAGCGACGTGCAAGATTTTGTATCGCGCTGCCAGAGGAGCTGCCCGCCTTTCGTTCTGACGACTTCGCTTCCTTTCCGGGAGCTCAGCGACAAAGATTTGAGCTTGGAAGACGCCGACCTGGCCAACGCTGTCATCGTCCAGAGACCCCTGAACACAGAGGCACCGTTTGGACACTCCTGACCAATCGGGCCACCAGTAATTCACACAACTCGCCACTTCTCATCCTCACTGGCGTATCACAGCACACCCCCCTCAACGCCCTGTGTAACTTATACACCTGATTCTCGGCAGTCTAAGCTGCATCTGATGGTTGTTATTTCTCACCTTAGTCTCTTTGTGGGATGATCAAAAGCCATCGTCGGACGTGAATTCTAAACGGTGTCCGCTCTGACGTTTTTGAGAATTTTTAATCAGCACGGCGGCAGATTCTCGCGTTAGATGTTCTCACAACAAGAATATAAATCTTACAAGTGCGCCAATGAGAGGTGGCACTTGGGTTGAGCTTGCATGAGGCCGATTGTCACTTTTGCTTACGGAGATCCTGTTTTCATCTGCAGCACATCAGCACTGGTGTTGACATCTTTATTGTATGGCTCCTCCTTTTACGGCTCTTTCTTCTCAGTTGTACGCCCGTAAGCTCTTTGAAATGTCTGTAATGCGCTCGCCTGCGGTGAATCCCCCAGAGCAGGAGTCAACAACCTTTTTCATAGTAGGTACCAAGTTGAATAGGTCTTATCAATACGCGTGTCGTATCTAATTGATTTTAACAATACGTTTTATAATTTAACCACATCACTATTTCCAACAATTTTCATTAATATTGCATTGGAAGTGTCTAAAAGGAATACAAAAAAAAAAAAGTACAATGTACATAAAAAATGTATAGCGGTACAAGGCCTTAACAACAATGTTACCTCATGGAAACATCCACTCAAATGGCAATAAACGCAAACCCATGTGTAGGCCCTGCAATGAATGGCGCCACAGACCGAACCGTTGAGTTAGCTACAGTTAGCTAGTGGCAAACTGGTACCAAGTGGAGCGCCTATAAGGCAACTGTACAGCTCTGTCTATTGTATACATGCTGTACGCTTTTAGTTCAGATGAGATAAACATTAACCCCTGCAGTTAGGCTGTGGTCCAAAGGCATATGACACGGCCACCGTGGGTCTAAATGACTGTTAGAGCATGCAGCAATATCTCAGCTCCCTGTTGTAATGCACTATCTCAGTGTTGGTTCACCTTTGAGAAATGACACCGTGTGCAATGTCAGCCAAACAAACATGTTTACATGTATTTTAAAGCTTCGGTTTTTAGGCCAGTACAATAGATTGATTGATAGGTCGTGTCTTATGACTGTTGTTTTCCCACTCTCATGGTGGCACCCGTGCCTGAGGTTGTTGACCCCTGATCCAGAGGATTTCCCGCTGAGTCTTTGCTCTGCGGCTCGCCGGAGAATCCCCTGAGCCTCCGACTCAACCATTTGCCTCCTCGCGTTTTTGATTGTTAAGCGTTTTCGTGCATGTTTGAATGCAGCTTCATGCAGATATGGTCTGTTGCTAAACGGTGCTGGGTTCAAGCACTCACTGATCTCCCCTAACTGCAGCGAAACCATAGAGCCAAAATCACGCGTGGCCCTGCGCAGATGGGCGACCATGAATGTCCATCTGTTGGTTTACTTCACGTGACCTTTCATTCACCCTTCCCCCCACAACCTCACCTGCGGCATCACCGCCACCAGCACCGATAACCAACGTTGCAAGTCTTCCCAAACTGTGATCACCATCCCTCTGCACTAAAGAAAAGAAAAGCAGCTAATATTTAAGTTCTAAGTTTACAACAATATTGAAATGGTCAATGGTCTTGATGACCCCTCGTGGCACTTTACAGTACAGTTTCACCCAGTCACACAAACATACCGTGCATCCATGAGTGCATGTGACAGTGTGGGGTTCGGTATGTTGCCCAAGGACACCTTAGCATGCGGAGTGTGGGTAAGGTGGGAATCAAACCCCTGGCCTTCTGGTCAGAGGACGGTCCTCTAACCCCTCATTTATTAAATTATATATACTGTACATATGAGAGAAAGTAATATCTATCACAGCTTATATAAGTTGGCCTTAATGTTTGAGTCTCTCGGCTTTGTTATGTTTGTTTTGGGAATTTTTTGAGATTAAATTTTTTTAATGTTTTATTTTTTTGCATCACAAATCACAGGATAATAAAAGGAAATCTCCCTCAAGCGTATCTACACTACTTTCTGATTGATTGATTGATTGATTTTAAACAGAAGACATGAAGTACAGTCTTTCTGCATTTTCACATTAATTCAGCCCAGGTGTTGTTGTCCAGACTGGCGATATGGTGATTATGACATCAACACCACACAGCACCTTGTTTCATGTTGTAATGCAACATCTGCGCCGTCAGTACCGATTTAATGAGGGAACTGGAAGCGATGGCAGGAAACATTTTTGTGGAGGCGCCATTTCTTCACAGTGCGGCTTCCTGACCTGCTGGAACAGGCAGAGTCGGTGTATCAGTGACCGCTGGGTCGTAGAAGTCGGTGTCGTCCGAGTTGAAAAGGGCTGAAGTCAAAATGTTGAAATGCAGATGGGGTGAAACAAAGTTGAAGCCCTGTGCTTCTCAGTCTTGGGATTCAGCGTCTCCTGACATGCGACAGGACACGAGTGTGCTTTTACACGAGTGTGAGTACGCGCTCGCTTCTGTGTCCTGGCGCTTCTGTCCGGGCCTGGTGAGGAAGGCGAACGCCATTATCCATCTTCAATATTTAAAGCAATGGGAAGGAGGGAGGGAGAGATGCGAGTGTGTGTGTGTGGCCGCGCGTGTAGAGGAGGCGAGTGTGTGTTTGCAGATGACAAAGGCCTCAAGGTCAGGGGAGGGAAGTTGGCGGCGGGAACGTCCTCAACATCCTAATCCCCCTCCGGAAGAGTTACCGGCCTACGAGGCCCGGCCTGCGCATTTTGCTTGACCTGAAAGGCGCACGCCGCCAACGGGGGGGGGGGCTGGCGAAAGAGTAAAAGAGAGCACATTTCCTTTGTGCTACATATTTAATAAGGCTAAGTATGCGGGGAATTACTCTCCCCTTAACTCGCACATTTCCTTTCGGAATGAGCCTTTTACCCGCGCGGCAGCCGACCTTTCATTTTGCACATTCTTCTTCACGCTTTATCGGAAACATGCCCGTTCTAATGCAGCTCATATGGCCGACTCCTCCTGTCCTCTCCGTCGGTAATGTCGGTTTTTGGCGCGCACGCGCGGAATTCATCAGAGAGGCTTCAGCAGCCAAGGTCTCCATGACATGTTTGTTGTCATACTGCGAGGAGAGGAGCGGAGGAGAGGCTTACTGTGGAGAGTTATCATCCACAAGCGCTTATGAAGGGCTTTGTGTGGGGTGGGGGGGGGGCAGAAAGGGCACTCGTATTATAGACTCAAAAACAGCTCCACATAAAAAAAAAAAATAGCATTGTATCCCAAAGCTCAAAGATGCATTGGAATGACATAGTACATTCGACCAATTCATCGAATAATCAATGAGGAATAATGCTGTGGCGCGAGATCATACTTTTTGCAATGAAACTTTCATTTAAAAACAGCGCAATTATTCATTTTATCGTCAGACTTTCAAACACTATACATTGGACAAGTGCACATTCGTGTAGCACAGTGTTATCAGTTGTGCTTAATGATAAAGCATTTCAAGTGAATAATCTTTTTTTTTTTTGTATTATTTAAAGGTACAGTATGTGAGGTTTTGATTCAATTACGTCCTTGTCTCTCAGCAGAAATGGAACTTAATTATACTTGATATAATGAACTATATAAATCAGCTGCATGTACACATTCGTCTTGTCATTACCCAACAACGAGCCCTTTTACATACATGAATGTGTCCTCTCTGTAGAGGCTACCACACACACACACACACACACACACACACACACACATACCGTCCTGCACATATCGCATTCAGCACCACAGTCACAGGCAACAGTCCCAACTAAGTGACACCTATGGGTGAAGTTGCATTCATCATTTCCACTTCCAAGAGATGAGGGAACATTGCAAAACGAAGTGTCGAAACCAAAGATCTCTCGTCTGATGACTTGGTCCTATTAACACGGCAAACCTGCTCAGAGAGGAGGATGCAAACCACAGCTATTTCTGCAGGTGTGTTTGCAGAGGGAGTCCACAGAGTCCGACACCGCGTTTACTGTGGTTCGGGTCTGCAGCCGCTCATCAGTGGAACTGCAAACACCTGACCAGTGTTGTCCAGCCCACTCCAATCCACCTGCACATGCAGTTTGATGACTGAGCATTTGCAGGTGTGATGGCAGCATGGCGGTCGCCGCTCCATCTATTTTTTTTTTTTTTTGTTCCACCGTCTTTTGGATCTCTCTCACCTCAAAAAGATTCTTTGTTTTGGATGTGGATACGTTTAGGTTGAAATCTCCCTTCTCTCTTGCGTGGTGAAACGCCGCTGCTGCTGCTGCTGCTGCTGAGGTAACCTATTCTTAACCAGCAAACGCTCCTCACTGCACCTTTAATGGAGTGACTCTTGAAGCACTTAGGCCTGTCAGACACACACCACGCGTTAATGCAGCTTACAGAGAGCAATAACAAATGACAGGAGCTTCAGTCAACGCATCACGGGGGTTGGTTGTGTGATGATATGTGGAAAATATGTGCATGATACATGTTGGATGCGTGTGTGTGTGTGTGTGTGTGTGAGAGAGAGAGAGAATTACCTGAATTCCTCCCACACCCACACTTCTTTCGGGTTCTTCATTCCACAGAGCCGCAGGTTTAATGGGCTTGGAACCAAAGGATGAACACTCACCTGGGTGGAGGGTGCGTTAGATATGTGACGACTGATGTCAACAGGTGAGAGGGTTTTTCTCAGTCTTGGTGTAAAGTATGATTCAGCGCTGTGTCACTGTCTCTCATTCCAACACTGACTCCATGTAAGAGGATATACAATTCCACAATATCAACATAGACAAACACACACACACAGAAACCATAACAATGCTAATACCCTGACCACGACCAGGGCCCAAGCCTAAAATAAAGAACTTATCCTGGCCTTAATCCAAACATGTAACTAACCTGAACCAAACCCAAAGTTAAAGCTGAGCTTTAGTCCAACACAAGACTCAAATCTATACATGTATATTACAGTATAGTCGACTGTCATCTATGTTCACCCTGACAAAAACTGAGTTCAAACCTAAACCTGAACTAAACCTAAACATGAACCTCATGTGAAACACCTTAACTTAGACTCGAGCCTTAAACTTAAAGGTGCAGTGTGTAAGGTTTTGGTCGTGTTTGTTGTTAGAAACTGACATTTTCATGAATGTATCATTTATATTGTCCCCTAACCCTTAACAGAGCCCATTACTGTATATTTACGCGAGGAGCCTGTCCTCTCTACCGGGGCCGCCATGTTTGTACAGTAGCCCAGAGTGGACACACTAAACATCTTCTGAGCATTCATGACAACTGAAGTCCACCACAGGTTCTCCTGCATGTTCAGAAGAGCCAGGGTGAGGTGACGGATAGAATATGCAACTTCACCTCTAGAGGTCCCCAAATCTCACACACTGCACCTTTAAGCCCAAACACAAAAATCCACCACCAAACAAACCTGGACCTGGTCATAATTTCAATGTTGCCCTCAGCCTGTATGAACTCCAATATATCATGTGAAATATCTAGACTTAACCTGAAGCTTAACTTTAGCTGCACTTCGACCTTAACATGCTTATGGGTCAAAGCCCCAAAGGTCCTGGGGCTTTCAAAGACGTATATGAAGATATGAAGGGGATTTGCATCTCTCTCTTTCTCTCTCTCTCTCTCTCTCTCCCCCCCCTCCCTCTCATAGACGCGCGCGCGCGCACATGCATATAAACATACATTCTATCACTGACAGTTTACCCTGACGGCCGCTGTAGGGCGCAGCTCCGTCACTGCAGACTAGACGAGAGAGAGAGAGAGAGAGAGAGGGAGAGAGAGAGCGGCAGACCACCTCCATCCTCCGCAGTCTCCGGCTCAGCCCGTGTCTCGTGCCTCCCTCGGACCGTCGGACCCGTCGGTGACCCGCTAACTGAGCCTCAGCTCCGGCTGCGTCTTCATCACCGCAGGGTAGGAGCTCGTTTCGTCTCACACTCCAGCTGCTGTTGTCATATTTGATTGCACATGTGTTGTCAACGATGGGTGTACTCACAGTCATAGTAAGAGGAGAGCAGACACACACACACACACTGCAACACTACACACACACTGCAACACACTCCTGCACAATGTGCTTGTGTTGTGTTGTTTCTCTTCACTCAATAAGCAGATGTGCAATTCCAGCTGCTGATGGTAACAACCTGGATGAGTTGGGTGTGTGTGTGTGTGTGTGTGTGTGTGTGTGTGTGTGTGTGTGTGTGTGTGTGTGTGTGTGTGTGTGTGTGTGTGTGTGTGTGTGTGTGTGTGCGGTTTATGAGGATTAATCCCCTGCATGATGAATTCTATCTTTAAAGCGTGACATCGTGGGTTAATGCAGGTCTTAGGTTAAGGTTAGGTGAAGGTTAAAGTTGAGGACTTGTCGTAAAGTCAACCTTTAGGTTTAAGTCTGGATCCAGGTTAGGTTTAGATCGAGGTTTACATGAGATTGGGGTTAGATTTGGTTGAGAGTTGATTTAGTTTAATTGTAAGATCAGGTTTAGGTGTAAATCACGTTTAAGGTTAGGATAGGTTAAGAGCAGTTTCGGTGAAGGTAATGGTTAAGTGTAGGTTAGGTTAAGATTCAGATTAAGGTTATATCTAGAGGTGGCTGATGCTTTTGGTCAGGCTGAGGTCAAATTAGGATGAGGCTTAATTCAGGCTAAGGTTTAGGTTTAGATTGATGTTAACATTAAAGGTTAAATTGGGATCAAGTTCAGATTAAGGTTAGATTAAGGATGAGGGTAATGGATTATTGTGAGGAAAGAGACCTTGGAAAATGTTCTCTGGTTTCCTTTCTGCGTCTGCTTGAATGCGGGTTTATGTTGAAATGAAGATGAGGTTAAGCTTTAGTTTGGGGTTAAGTTCAGGCTCAGGTTCATCTTAGTCAAGGAGACATGTTTGTGTGATCTGTACGTATCTGTGCTCCTGTCTCCCATTTTTGTTTGTGCACAGACATTTGTGTGTGTGTGTGTGTGTGTGTGCGCGTGCGTGTGCATACCTGCTGCATTCTTCTGTTTGTATGTTGCACGCACACACACAAACACACTGTGTGCGCGTGCAACATACAGTGTGAGTGTGTGTGTGTGTGTGTGTGTGTGTGTGTCTCCCCTGCATACGTGTGTGTCTGACTCTGCCCTCCCCCCCTTGGCCTCGTTCCAGACCACAACAGCATGTGAATGGCGGCGGCGAGCGGCCGAGTTTTGACAGAGGAGCAGGAGGAGCGGCTCCCCGACGCCCCGCGCGCTCACACCCGCAGCCAGAGCCACATCCAGTTCCAGCCCCCCGCCTACAGCGCCCAGTGGCCGGCCCCTCGCTCCGTGGCGCACACCAGGAGTCACAGCCACACGCACTTCGGCACGGCCGCGCACGCGCCGCCTCAGACGTTCGGCTGCCGTCTCACGCACAGTCTCTCGGCCATGGCCAAAGGGGAGAGGGGGGTGCAGAGCTCTGTGGGGAAGCTCGTCAAGCCCACCGAGCCGCTGTTCCCCAAAACCCCCCAGCAGGTAAGAGACGCCTTGTTGTTGTTGTTGTTTTTTTTTTTTTTTAAACTCGTTCTCAGTCCGCGGCTCGTTTCTGCTGTTTACACACGTTTGGAAAAAAGTGTTTGTTTTAAAGGTGCAAAGTGTGTGTGTGTTGGGGTTTCTGGTCATTTTTTTTCCCACCGCTACAAAACAATCACCTAAATGTGTTTATTTATTTTTTTTTATTTTTTTTATTATTCTAAAATGAGCTCATTAATGTATATTAACAGGAGAAGCTGGTCCACCGTTTTTACAGTAGCCCTGAGTGGACGTAGGAAACATCTTTTGAGTTTGAATGACGACTGAGGTCGACCATAGGTTCTCCTCAGAATTGGGTGAGGGTGAAGTGATGGATGCAACTTCACCTCTAGATGTCCCCAGATCTCACAGCGGTGGTCTGACTAAACCTATGGTGGACTTGAGTTGACATTACAAGTAAAAGGATGTTTAGTACGTCCACTTTTACTGCTCGAAAAACATGGCAGCCCCCGTAGAGAGGACCCGCTCCTCATGTGAATATACACCAATGGGCTCATTTTAAGGTAAGGTGGGGGGGGGAGGGGTCAAACATTCACCTGATTATGAATTCATGAAAACGTGAGTATGTAATTGTCTTGTAATATTTCTAGTCTTGACAAAAATGACCCATCGCTTCCACACTGCACCTTTAACTATCTGATCATTTCCAGCGGTCACAATGCATTCTCCTCTAAATGCGCCTTCTGGTTCTACAGTCCGTCGTCACGTGTAATATTCATATTTCAACTCACATGGATGTAAAGTACGTGCGTGTACGCAGCCGCAGCTTACTGTCACTGTGAGCGCCTGATTGAATGGGGAGAGAGAGAGAGAGAGAGAGAGAGAGAGAGAGAGAGAGAGAGAGAGAGATGGATGGAAAGTGTGAGCTC
>JAFBJT010108137.1:77470-116195 GCA_016785325.1 Chascanopsetta lugubris | reverse complement strand
ATCTATCTGTCTATCTATCTATCTATCTGTCTATCTATCTATCTGTCTATCTGTCTATCTATCTAACTATCTATCTATCTATCTATCTGTCTATCTATCATCTATCTATCTGTTTATCTATCTATCTATCTATCTATCAATCAGACTTTTTTTTAGAATTCATCCCACCATGGGGAAATTCACTTGTTTTTACAGCAGCACACAGTTAAAAAACAAGGAACATTATATATATGTATGTGTATGTATATATATATATATATACACGTTTTGCTCCATGCTACAATTCCAGTTATGTGTCTACGAGTGTTTTTTGCTAAGTCTGGGCAGTCAGACATTTATCAATAATTTTGGCAATAAAAATGTTTGATCTGTAACGATGCAGTTTCAGGCGGAACAATGACCTTCCATGAAGCAAGCTTAAAGAGAACGTAGTACATCCTCATTTGTTGAATGAGAATATGGTCACAGTGCTGTGGTGTTCTAATGAATATTGCATACTTGTTTGATACGCTTTAATGAGCTCTCATCTCTGCTGTGCCAGGGATGTTTCGTTGTTGCTATGGTGGATCTCCACTGAAACATAGGCTGGGCTCTGTTATGGGGAGGGGGCGAGTTGCCCAACAGTGATGTACCGCGGGGCCAGAAACTGCCTCGACCAAGAGACGGCACTAGGTCAATGGTTTTAAAACCAAGAGCTTTCTCTGGTCTGTTTCTTTCTCTCAAAATGATTGACTTTGTATATTACTATCAACCTTTGGGAATCGCTAGACCTCCCCCAGACACACACGTGATTTTTCATAGCAGGACTTCTTTAAACAAGAGAGTTCAGAAGAGATCATGAAGAGGGATTATTGGGCATGTTTAGAATCGGTACAGAATAAAATCCACTGCTCTTATCTTATCATAACACACCTAGCATTAAAGATGTCAAGCTTCATTTTGTGTTTGTGTTGTCTAATGTTTTCCTCTGCTCTCCTGAAACAGTAACAACAATGCTTCTCCAAACTCGAGCCCTGTTTGCTCTGGGCCGTCGCATGTGCTCCACTCATGTGACTCAAGGAGTTCTGAAAGACGCAGTAAGACCCAACTCAGGTAAAAATCAAACGCATCAGAGTTTCTGATGCCCAGAATGCCATAATGCCATAAATGATATATAACTATATTCTATGTTCATGACTCATTTAATGATTTAAAGTCATTATCTTAACATTTGTCTTCAAATGATAAAAATGCAAGACTAGTTTAAGGGGGAGGCAATACTATAATGTACTAAAGTCAAATAAAAAAAAAAAAGAATTATACCTGTTTTCCAGCATTACAATACATACAATACAATACATTATTTGCTGATTTAGCAATGGTTGACATATGAGGAGTGGTATTTAATTTGACTGTGATCAGTTTAGGAACTATCCCATAAAATGCTCAAAGTAATATTTGCGTGTTTTCCATGGTCTTTCCCCAGATATGACTGAATTCCGCGAGGTCTTTTCCAAAGCCAAGCACATATTAATCATCACAGGAGCTGGTGTGAGTGCTGAGAGCAGAGTCCCAACCTTCAGGAGAGAACATGAGAAGTGGAGGAAGTGGCAGTCTCAGGTAATGTGGTGGCATGGGTTGTTTTGTTGACTTTTGTTTTGAGGTCAGTCGTGTGTTTGGCTTAGTTTTCAGCCCCGGTTTAGACTTGTTGCCATGAAATGTTTGTGTATATCTTAATGACATAATACATCTGAACTGCTCAGTGGATTTAACTGAGCAAACAGCCACTGAAGAGAGAAATGGTGTGTGTTGCATAATCTGGATGCTGGTCGTGGGCTGTTGTCGGATTTAAGGAATCAACGATTATTTTTAATCCAATCCTCCTTAATTGAGGTGTTTATCTTCTCTGCGGTTCATTGTCTGTACGCTACTATTTATTTATGGAATTTCACAAAAAAGACCTTTAACTGCCACAAGATGGTTTTCTTTTTTCATCACTTGCTCAATCTTATTCTATAGTAAATCCTTGTGTCATTGTAGTGTGTGTAGTATATGCAGTGCGCTAATCCCCCCCCCCCCCCCCCCCCCCCCCTTGGCCATTCTTTTAAGCTTTTATTTGGGCAACATTACTGTTATCTGTCCATCTCATGTTGAGACCTTTTGATTGCTAACCTTTTTAAGGTTCAAGTCTTGAACTAAAACAATCATATACTCACACATCCTCAGGACCTGGCCACTCCGGAGGCCTTCTCCCGCACACCCTCACGGGTCTGGGAGTTCTTCCATTACAGAAGGGAGCTGGTGCTGAATAAGAAGCCCAGTGCTGCCCATCTGGCCATAGCGGAGTGTGAGGCCCGGCTGAGGAAGCAGGGACGCTCTGTGGTCGTCATCACTCAGTGCACAGACGACCTTCACCGACAGGCCGGGTCCAAACACATACTCAGGATTCATGGTGAGTCTTAACTATGCCTGCATTTGGTTGTTTGATGTTTAGTCACGTAATGCAAAAAATCTGGGGCGGATAAATGCACTATTTACTGATACCTAGTGGTGAAGTTGCAAATTGCAGCTGTCACCCGTCTGTTTCAGGTGAGTAGGAGAACCTATTGTGATCTACAGGGATCATCCGAAAAATGTGTATTGTGTTTATTGTAAAAAAAAAAAAAAATACAGCTGCCTCCATTTAGAAGAGCAGCTCCATAAATGAAATATAAAGGGTTGAGTCTAGACTAATTTTACACTAATCCCAGTATAATTAGCATATAATATTTCTTTATTTATTTTCCGCCAACAGGAACGGAGATAACTTTATCTTACTCTCACAAACACTAACATTCAATTCTGATTTCTATTCCTGCGTCCGGTCTTGAGTGTGTTGTGTTCTGGGTCTTCCACAGCCCCGTATGGAAGCACAGCTGTGTGATTTCACTCTATGTGTTTGCAGGCAGCCTCTTAGAGACCCGCTGTGTGAGTTGCGGAGAAGTGACTATAAACAAGCGAAGCCCCATCTGTGCTGCCCTAAAGGGCAAAGGGTAAGAAGGAGGCTTTGTAGCCTGCTCTCCTCAGTTTGACTCCTGTTTGCATTCAGGTCTGAATGAGTGTCTGTGATCTCTTAACACACAGGTCACCTGACCCAGAAGTTGCTGATGCTGACATTCCAGTGGATAAACTGCCACGGTAAGGATTCTTTTCACTTCAACTAATGACGTAGACGTTAAAGGGGGCCTATTGTGGTTTTCCTCACTTTTGGAGGTAAACACACTGTCATGGTGTAGACGTATCACCCATAAGACGGTCGAAACCGTATAAAATGACCTAAACGCATCTTTGAGTCATTTAACAAAAACGGTGGCAGCTTCTGCAGGAGAAGTCAAAGGCGCGGTTTGCAACACAGAGCCGTTGGTGACGTCACCAAAGTGTGTGTGTGTGTGTGTGTGTGTGTGTGTGTGTGTCTTCACTCGAGGATGTCGGTCAGACAGCGGCACTCTCCAACCTAACTACGCGGCTCGAAAGGGCACGTGATCTCGCAATGCATTGTGGGCCGCCAGCGCCATTGTTGTAGTTTGTTGTCATAGCTGAGTGAGACACCGCGCTGCAGAGACAGAGGCACAAAACACGGGGAGAAATGGACCGAACAAAACATAAAGGCGATGGACCGAACCGAGACAAGTTGGACGCCGTTCCGAAGGCTCGGCGTCTCCAAAAAATGAGTCGAATCGGCGGAATTGATCCGTACGAGCACGACGACCGGACAAGAGATTTAAATGTCCTGCGCTGAGCTCGTCCTCTGTATCGTCAGCGGAGGTTTTATACCGGCGAAGAGTTTATTCTTTAAGGGCTCGTGGACTAACGAACTTTGGGTGGGTGCGAGACCTCTGAATGTTCCGCGTGAAAGAGAAGAGCGTCGTCATGTCCGAGGTAAAGGCTTTGACCTCAGTGTGTCCCACGCTGCTGCTGGTTTGTTTGCTTTGGACAAACGTAGGTTGGTGTCTGCTGGACACATTTGTTTCAAACAAACTGTATTTTCAGCCTGGAATCCACTCTGAGAACGCCACTCCAACCGTGTCGGATAAACACGTTCGCCATGTTAATGAGTTTAGAGCGCGCGACTCCGGTCAAGACAAACAGAATCACAGATTCGGACTTCGCGGTTCAATACTTCCGCAAAGGAAGGTTGTAAAAGTACGTTTGACGGCTCGTTAGACTCCCTGTGACGTAGCAGACAAGCTCCAACCGTCGTTTTGACCCAATAACCAGTTTCTCGTGTTCAGGAAACAACACTGTTCCGAATGCGCTGCATCCATTAGCCTCATGGCTAGCTCAGGCTAATGTGTCATAGCACAGTGGGACTTTGTCTTGTCCAGCACAGTCCGGCTGGAACATATACGGACGTACTCTTGTGTTCACGTTTTGAACTCGGTTGCTTCTCCTCGCACTGTTTATGTTTTGTTTTTCTGTCGGCTCAGAGCCGCCTGTGAGGGTGAAATGTGCTTGTTCAGGAGGCGGGACTTCCCTACATTTACAGCCAATCTGGGATCGCCTACAGATCAGCCAGTCTGGAGATAGTGACGTTTCAGGAGGGTGGGGGGGAGAGGCGAAACCCGCGTTTGACTCGTCCCAAATTCCTGACTTTTAAACGGGCTCGTTTAAAAAAAACAAAAGCGTTTCTGAGACTGTAAATCCTGTTTATCATCATAATAAAGGCTAAAAAACAAACAGAGAGCCCCTCAAGTGGGCACAATAGGTCCCCTTTAAGATGTTTTCATCTATTTTTGTGCTGGTTCTCTGCTTCAAATCATGATCAATGTTTGTCTTGGGGACAGTTGAGTTTAATCTGATGAAGTCATCTCTAAAGTGTGGGGATAATCTCTTTACTGTAGAGCATTAATGCAGACTAGTTCGATATTGCTAAATTAAATGTATCAGTCACCATCTTCCACCCTCCCTGCTGTCAGCTTCTCTCCCTGATTTCCTGGAACACTGGCTCATACTTTTACTTCATAATCGCCAAATTCATATCATAACACCTTTTCAGTTTCCTTTTTGGAGTCAAATTCCACGGCATTCTATTTATATTATTTGCTTTATTAGTAGACTTCACTACACATAATGACTATGAGCGAACAAATCCCACCGCTACACACATCAGATCTCTCTCTTCTTCCACAGTGCAGCATCAGTGTGTTTAGTCACTCACAAACATGCAAACAACGCCATCTTTTCCACATCTAGCTGATTTTACAAGTTTAAATTTGATATGAAGAGACCCATTGACTTTAAGTCCCATGTTGTCAATAGTCAAGGCTGCCGTTAAGGGGCACAGTTTCACTATGAATATTCACATTTTTATTTTTGACACTCAGCTGACAAGCATTTCAAAAATAGATATGTTGTACACACACAAAAGACACATTGTGTGTAAAGAAATGCATTTTATGTGCAACGTACATAAACCAAGGATGGGATTTTTCATTTTTCTTGGAACTCTCTTATGAATCCTTTTTTTTTTCTAAATAGTAAACACAAAACCTAGTTTTCAAATTATATGGAAACAATTCTTATTATTCTGGCTAAATCCCACACTCACAGTTTTATCTCGGCTCTTCTCAGATCATACACACGCCCGTCACAATTAAACACTATTGTTCATTATCACACGCCACAGCAAATAAACAAATACAGTGGTCCTCGTCTCTCTCTCAGATTATATGCAGCCATTTTAATATAAGTATTTTGCTGATGCTTCAAAATGAACGGACTAACGCCGAAATGTTTTCGCTCTCGAGTGGCTCATGAGTAACCTCTGCTTTCTATGTGCCGTCTCTATGCCAATGGTTTCCACAGTGCACAAGATGTTCGGTTTTGCCGAAAGATGAATCAATCAGTGATCGTCAAAAAAACTGTAATGAATTTCTTCTCTATAATGAAGATATCTTCATGGTAAAAAATCTGCAGCTTCTTCATCCATTTCGTCTTGTAACTGTCGAGCCTATTGCGCTCTTACCTGTTTCTCGATTGCGTAGCTTCATGTATGTGCACCGTGGTCATTTTTTCTAAGATAGACAGTTTGACAGGGTGAATCATCTCAAGTGTGTTTGTTGCTGCTGTGCCAAGGTGTGATGAGAGCGACTGCCGTGGTCTGCTCAGACCCAATGTGGTTTTCTTTGGAGAAACTCTGGACTCTCACATCTTGACCAAAGTGGAAAAGGAGATGGAAATATGTGATTTGTGTCTCGTGGTGAGTTCCCTCCCCCCCCTCTTTTGTACCTGCAGATATAATGCATTCTTGTGCAATGGTATCACGTATCACAACATTGGTCCACCAGACTTCCCGTTGATGCGAGTGTCGCTGCCCTCTTGTTTACCTGTAGGTGGGCACATCTTCAATCGTTTACCCAGCTGCCATGTTCGGGCCCCGGGTTGCATCCAGAGGCATCCCGGTGGCAGAGTTCAACACACAAACAACACCAAAAACCGAATACTTTACGTAAGTTATGCATGAAGCCGAATGCATGTGTGAAGACTAAAAATATCCTGACATTCCATGAATACTAAACAAAGCCCAGTCAGTAGGTAATGGTGCTTCCTAACGTTGCTGTTTAGCACCATCTACTGGCATCAGGAGATAAGCAGGGCTTCTCAAAAATATTTGTCCATCCCTTGTGCACTTTCACCCACATGAGTAACCATGGACACGTTGACCAAAAGAAGACTTTTTTTTCTGTGTGTGTGTGTGTGTGTGTGTGTGTGTGTGTGTGTGTGATGTGGCGCAGGTACCACTTCCAGGGTCCATGTGGAATAACTCTGCCTCCGGCTTTGGAGCGACACGAGTCTGAGGTTGTGTAGTGACTTTACCTCTATAATCGAATGCAGTGGGCTGTCCCATTATTTCTCCAAATCTTTGCCTGAAAAATGCTGCTAATGCTCGGTAGAGGGGAAGCTTTACACAATTTAGCATTTTTACAACTTTGATATATATCTTTTTAATACTTGAATACTTAGCTCGCTTAACTGGAAATTGAATGTTCGACTGTCGGTGCTGGTGTCGAACATAATCTTCGCATCATTCTTTGCGTAAGAAAGGGAATGTGTTGTGTATGTAGGTAGCATTGGAAAACATTTCGGAGCGTATGTGAGATGCTGGTGAGGGATTCTTATGTAATACATATCATTTACTCTGCTGCCTTTGAAAGACATACTCTTCCTGGTGCCGAAGGAGAATATTTTTCCTTTGTCTTTCACCAAATGGAACAGCTGCGCGGACTGTAAAAAGAATCCTGTGCCTTTCCAAAATTGTTTACACAACCTCGACCAAAATGCTTGCTATGACCTCAAGTGAAGATGAACTGGTGTTATAGAGACAAAGTTTGTTTCGGACCAAACGCAGATACAACCAGAAAAACGTCTTGTCGTTCCTCTCCTAAATAATTTTGTTGGACCATTTGTACTACAAGTAAAGTTACATGTAAATGAGTTATTCATAGTACTTTTTTACATCGCGTAGAGTCAATAGAAAATGTAATCTTAGCAGAAATTGTCTCCAATTCATTTTAAAGTTGAAAGTAATAATATATTCTACTTACCAATCTCATCCATCTTTAACAACTTGTTTACTCATAAACATTCGATACAGTTTGTCTTATCTTAAAACTGTCAATGCAATAAAAACAGAATTTGACAATTAAAACACTAAACATGTATTTGCTACACTTGTGTCATTGTTGTGTTTTCCCTGAGCTACATAGGAGCTCATAACGCTGCACGTACCCGAAATGACCAGTAGAGGCCAGCATGTAGCTTTAATAGCATTAAAGAATATCACCACATTCTGGGAGGAACACGGAAACCGTACAACCATAGTCTGATTGTTCTCATTGGGAATGTGATGGAGTAGTTTGTGTACGTGGAGGAAGTCTATGGTGATTTGTATTTTGCCAAAATCAAAGGAATTCTTTCCTGACTCAAACCACATCCTTCATAATCCATCCAATAATGGTGATTTACCAACAGACGACCACAGATAAACACCTTGGTGGAGACGAAAAGCGTCAGGAAACCAGGCCAACGTCGCAGGGGCGAATTAAAAATGTTCCGTGGCAGCATCAAGCAATATCTCCGGTGTCCTCTCCGCTTAATCCTCCCCTGGACTCATCCTCTAACCCCCCTCTTTGTGAATTAGTGGCCTCTAGTGCATCCTGGAGGCCAAAGCTGTAACTCTTTCAAAGTGTTTGTCTTCATTGACTGAGCCGACTAACACGGTTAACGGTGGAAATGATGGAGACCTTGCGCCAGGCGTCGTTCAGATTTGCTGAGGAAGGTTGTGCCGCTCATTAGACCGTGTTATGAGATCGTCCTAACACAGTTATCTTAACGCAGTTATCTCAAGAGAGTCTCGGAGTCCACATGTGTGTGCACGTGTGTGAGACACACACACACTCGCACAGGCACTCGCATAATCTTTCTTGGGGAATCACTTTGGGTTCATTTGCTTCGTGCCCGTCATAGACTCGGCGCGGTTCTGTCCACAGAGCAGCAGGACGCCGACACAAAACCACTGACATGCCGCTGTCGGTCCACATTGGTTGAGACCGCGCGTGTGCCGTGAAAAAGAATCCAGCGCCGTTTCCTCTCAAGTCTTAGTCCGTCTCCAGTCCCCAGTGTGGTGCCACGCCCACTTGCCCTCCTCGCTCGACAATTAGCGTCCAAATGAAATCCTTCTGTCCCCCGCAAAGTATGTCCAACTCTTAAAGTACACAACCTCCTCCTCCTCCACCACCACCATCATCATCATTATCATCATCATCATCACCATTATCATCGTTGTCCCCGTCGTGGGTTTATTTATTTATTTATTTATTTATTTTTTGTGCCATGATTAGATTTCCTCATTTCCTCTCGGCTTGCCCCTGCTTCCCTTCAAGGAGAAGGAAGGCCAGGTCCCATTTGTCATCAGGAGAGCGAGCACATGGAGAGGCACTTTAAAGGAAATCTCAGACGTCTGATCGTTTCCGGAGCTGACGGCGAACGAGGCCTCCGTCTCCTGCTCCTGCAGCTTGTTGGTGAATGTAGCGTGAAGGGATGAAATAGTGGACAAGTGGAAAAGGTCCTCGTCTGACCTAAAAGTCTCTGGGTTAATGGAGTCATCATCGTTGACGGCGGCTCCACAAATATCCCTCTGTCTCTTTGAATCAGGGGGTAGATTGAGCGGGAGATAGCATCTGTGTGTGAGTGTGCAGGCATATATTGGTTTGTGTGTGTGTGTGTGAGAAAGAGAGAGAGAGTGTGTGAGCGATATTTAGGTTTAAAAACCTTTGAGATGGCTGTTCGCTGGGCAACTGGATCGATGTACCGTACATTTGTGTGTACACATGGGAGGAAGGTGTGTGTTTCCGTTTGTGTGTGTGTGGATGTTTGTGTATTTTTCTGTTTGACTGTTATTTTGTCATTTGAACAGAAGTATTAGGTCACAAACTTTACGATTTCCACGGAGCAGGTGGATCTTTCACGGCTTTGTCTCTTTGTCCTTTCAAGGACCAGTGCGTGGAATGAAGTGAGTGGTGAAGCTGCACGTCGCACCTCTCCCCTCACCCTTGGCCTGGTTATCAGTTATTTCATCCCAGAAACAAAGCAAGTAGACAAATATGTGATTCTAAATAAAGCACCCCCCCCCCCCACACACACACACACACACACACACACACACATATAAATGCACATGTTCCCACATATCCTGGAGCGGGTTCCAAGTGATACTCGAACCAGTGACCTTTGCTTCCAAAGGCGACTGCTCCAACCGCTCAGCCTCTGCCGCCCCGCCCCTCAACTTTGTCACATCCAATTCACCCTCAAGCAAATAGGCAACTTCTTTTAATCACTCAATCATCCAACTGCCCCTTATTCTGAAATATAGAAATGTTCAAAATGTCTTCTAGATTTAGTTCCGATTTCAGATAAAACCATGATATTTGGTGCCTTTGATTTTCACGTAGCTGTAACCGATGACATCCTCAGCTTAGCATTCGACTCACTCATTGACAAAATGGGCTCAAAGCAGCAGGTGAATAAACCAACCCACCATTTGAACCACACTTTCAATCTTATTTACATATAATACAGAAATCATTCCGGCCCCCTGCTGTCCGACCACTGTCTGCTTTCATTCGAATTCACCATCATCGATCAGAAGACCGACATCTTATTACAGTCGCTGCTCGTCAGACAGCTCAGTTCAAAAACTCAAAGAAGAACTTTCATTGGCCTTAGATCCCCGTGTCCGTCCCATACAAGGAAATGATGAGCACATTTCTCCCACACGGCGTCATGACCTAGTTGATAGTACAGGCTTGACATTGACAATCTCCTCCCCAACCATAATATTGACGCACTATCCCCTCCCACTACCTTAAATCCAGCTGTGGCTCCAGGTTTATTTGTGGTCATTTTTTCTCCCATGAACCAATCAGAGCCAACCTCGCTGGTCTTCTCATCCAAAGCAACAACTTCTCAAATGGACCCCATCCCTACCAGGGAGGCCCTCCCTTGAATTGCCAGCAATGTTGTGAACAGATTGAAATCTCCTATATTACCCGGTTGTGTCCCACGGACTTTTAAGATGGCATTAACCAAACCTTTACTCAGAAAAGCCCACCTTTGACGCAGATGATTTCGATTCTCCCTTTTATTTCTAAAAGTCTGGGGAAAAAGCTGCAGCAGCGAAAGTGCGGGACTGTCTGTGTAGCAGTGATTTGTTCAAAGAGTTTCAGTCCAGACTTAGAATCCACCTGAGTACAGAAAGAGCATTTTTCAGAGGTAACCAATGATATTCCTCTGGAAAAGGACTTGTTTCTGCAGTCGCCTTGTTGGATCAGCAGCATTTGACACCGTAGATCACGAGATCCTCCTACATAGACTTAAACAAGGCGCTGGGATTAGAGGAACAGCACTCAACTGGTTGAAGTCGGACTTATCGGATACATTTCAATTTGTTGGTGCAAGCGATGAATCCTCCGAACATACTAAAGTTCGCCATGGAGTTCCACAAGGTTCTGTACTTGGTCCGATACTCTTTACTTTATGCTGCCATCAGATTATACAATTAGAAAGCACCACGTATATTTCCACTGTTACGCAGATGTCGCCCAGTTGTGCTCATCTGCGAAGCCTGATGACCTAAAGCATTTCGTGAAACTTCAGGCTTGTCTTAAAAACCTTCACTCTCGGATGACCCACAGTGTTCTACTTCTAAACTTCACAGACAAAACTGGGGTCATAGTCTGAAGTACCCTGGAGAGGCACTGTCCAGTCAGACAGTTACCCTAGATGGCATCAGTTCCTCAGTTCCCTGCTCTGTTGTTCGGAACCTTGGGGTTTTGTTGAACCAGGACTTGTCGTTTGACCCATATATAAAAGAAGAATCTGGAACAGGTTTCTTGCAGCTGCGCAAAGGGAACCCACATCACCGAACACTCCACTGAACACGTTCTGTTTCTTCACTCCCAAATTCACTGTTTTACTCCACATCACCGACCCTGTGTCTTTCCCGCCATCGTTATCATTATTATGTAACTGTTAGTGTTAAAGGTGCAGTGTGTACAATTTGGTGATGTCTGAGCATGGAGGAGAACCTGTGGTCGACTTCAGTTGTCACTAAAACTCAAAGGATGTTGAGTACGTCCACTTTAACTACTGTAAATACACGGCGGCCCCCCGTAGAGAGGACCCCCTCTTCATGTGAATGTACGTTCATGGGATCATTTCAAAAGCAAAACAGTTACGTGATTATAAATTCATGAAAACGTCAGTCTGTAATTATTGTGGAATCCTTTTTCGAAGTGACACAAATGACCAAAATCGTACACACGGCACCTTTAATGCCATGACTGCGCACCACAGTTACTTCTTTTCTGGAGTTGCTGCGCCCCATCGCTTTGCAGTTCTGCTGCTGCTGCTGCTGCTGCTGCCTCCAGGTTGTGATGGTGGATGAGTGGGATGGTGCTAAGATGCTGATGAAGATGAGGGTGCTGGCGATGATTGTAACGGTGGCTCGTGGTCTGCGAGGATGGACCATGGGTCTGCGCTGTGTTCAAAGTCTCCCGCTGTGACTCATCGAGCTGTGGTTCCTGGATCATGGCAATGAATCGTGATGAATCCAGAGATCAAGACGGACTTTCCTAGTATCGTCCTTTCCTAGTAGTGTGTTATTGTGGCCTGTTCCATTTAACATCTACTGTCTGTCCGTCCGTCCGTCCCTCCGTCCGTCCGTCCCTCCGTCCGTCCGTCCATCCTGGGAGTGGATCCCCCACATGTGACTCTCCCTGAGGTGTCTCACCTACTTGTCTTCCCCAGTAGTTTTCCCTCACTCCTGCTGAGGGTGTAAGGGCAGAGGATGTTACTCACCCTGTGAAGCCACGTGAGACCAACTGGTATTTATGAACGTGAGCTACATACATGAGATTTGATTCTGATTGATTTGAATCGCGTTGTTTTCATGGCGACAGAATGAGGCCTTTAGATTTCGACTGGGAGCACATCCCTTCTCTGTAGGTGGCCGTGTGACACTGCTACGTTTCAGAGGTTTAGAGTTTATCGCCAGAATGGACAAACTATGGAGGCTCTCCCTTGTGTTTCTAAGGGAAAGACAGAGGTGAGGGATTTTAATCTGCAACATGCACCATAACTAGATATCCGATGAGTTCAGAATGAATAACAGGGGTTTCAATTTGTATTTGATGTGGTCAAAGTACTATGTTTTGTATATCTGTGGAATGGTAAACAAAGTCAAAGTTAAGATATTGCCATTTCACCTAAAACATTTCTAAAGTCACCAGACCCACTGGGGCAGATGCTTATGGGGGCCTTTGGGTTTTCTATTTTGGATTTTAAAGTCATAGTAGTGGGTTGGATACTGTGGCTTGCCCTCTCTCTCTCTCTCTCTTACACACACACACACACAACACACACACACGCACAGTGTTACCAGCACATACTAATCCCTTCATTGTCTCCTCTCCCTGACCTTTCCCTGAACTCTGTGTTTTACTAATGCGGCCACCATAATAAAAGGTTTTGCAGTCAATCCCTCGTTTACCTGATCCGCCATTAATATTAGCACCAATTTGTGTCACTAATCACCTTCCTCAAGACTCCCTTTGAAAGATGCATGATCAAAGCTTGATGGTGCCAGAATGACCGGCCCTATATAAAAGTCCCATTGGCCTGAAATGAGGTGTTCCTGGGAATAAGTCCCGGAGTTTCGCTGATGCTACTTCCTGGAAGCCTGATTGGAAGTGACTTGTTGTTGGACAAAAGCTGAGATAGGGGCTCAGGTGCAAGCTAATCTGCTCTTACCCTGCACTAATTAGGATCAAGGCTTGCGGCCACTTTCCCATGGTTATTGATCATGGGGCCTCGAAAGAGTCCTCGGACTCACGCGACCGCACGGGTCATTGGCCCGGCTCGAAAACACGACCACATTCACCCTCGCCTCGCGCAGGGAGGTGTTTGGCACCCATGAAACCCGCACACGTGAACTGCCACACCTAAGGTGGGTGGGTGGGGGGGGTGGGGGGGGGGGGGGGCCCTGTCCCCCCCCGCGCTCCCCCTGCTTGCTAAATCTGGTTTGTGTCTTTGAAATTCAATGTCCCGTTCCCATTCAGGAGCAGGCCTCTGTGAGTGTTGTTGGGTCTCATCAGTCAGGCCTCCCCGCTCTATTTTCTACCCTTTCCTAGAGCGGTACTTATAACTGACCTCATTTGACCCACTTGATATTCATTGGTTGGGATGTCTGTTGACCACATCACCATCTCACTCCACCCAATCCTCCCTCCCCCCTCCCCCTTGTTTCCCCCCCCCCCCCCCTGTCTTTCACTTCCTCTTGTTATTCACTTGACTGGCGTGGCGGTCCACATTAGTCCCCTCTCTGTACAGAGCACCTCTTATCTTTCCATCTGATGTCCATTCATGTGTATCGCTGCAGGGTTCGTGTCCACTCTCTGACACGCACGTGAGAACTGCGCGTCTATATCTCACTCGCATGTTACTTTTACAGTTAGTTTCAGTGTGTTATTGTCTGCGTGCAATGGAAAAAGAATGATTGTGCTTGTTTCATTAATCTAAGGAATCCTGTGGTTTGTGCATGTGCTCGCGCATCGACTCACACCCATGCGTATTTTTTAGTAACTGGTAACGCGACTTTTGGCTTGTTAGCGGTGGCGTCCATTTCATTCAATAAAAACATAAAACATCCCATTAATTTCTTTCTTCCTTTGAACCAGGGCGACCATTTAAAGTGAACAAAATACATTTTGATCATTTACTGACGGGTTGATAAAATTGGACCCGTGCAGGACTGTCTTCAGCGAAGCGGTAGCTCCACCTGGTATTAAAACTAAGAAGAACAATACAGTTAATCGCAAGTTTCATGTGTGGGCATGGTTTCATTATATTTTTTAAATGTGCTGCTGCAGACCAAAAAAAGCGGACCACGGGCCAAGTTGGCCCCCGGGCCTCAGTTTGGACTCCCAGATCAGATAATAGCCGAGGTCAGAACAGTGGTGACACATGCTGCAGGATCCTGGATGCCATCATCAGATGTTCACACCGTGCTCACACGTGAACTCTCTTAGTGAGTCCCAACTGAAGGGCAGCCTGGTGGTTGGCAGTGTTGCACTCTGGTCAGTGTGTCATTCTGAAACACTGAATCCCAAAAACACTCCTCTATTCTAAATGCCAATCCCCTCTTTCCCTCTGAGGATCAATAGCGACACGTGACTTTCTGGAATATCTGCAGACACGAGCCCCTCACCCTCTCCCTCATCCACTATTCCCATTCTGTCCAGTCCTCTCCTCCGTCCCGCTCCCATCTCCGCTAAGTGGATTTCCTGGCCAGCTCTGAGTGCTTCAGCACGCCGCTCTAATGAGACAGCATTATCTGCACACCACCTGTCTGCCTGCCTGCCTGCTCCTCTGTCTGTCTGTCTGTCTGTCTCTCTGCCTGTCTGCCTGCAGGGCCAAACACCACAGTCTGCTGGATCCGTGTCTCCAGCAGCATGGTGTAGTCAGATACTCAGCACAGCAGGTTGTGTTAATCAGTGTTTACTGGACAGTTTTGCTGCTCGGGATCAGTCAAGGACGCGGAGCAGTCGTGATGATTCCAGGTTTTCTTTTGTGCCATCTGTTTACAAGGTAACGTCTGTCAGGAGGAAATGAGTCAGTTTAATGGGTGACGAGCGTCACTGTGGTGTTTGTGACAAGCCGCAGCATCACCTGCTGATATAGTGTGATGCAGGAAAATGTCTTATTTGTAGAGATCACATGTTGAATGAAAACTTAAATGGTGCTTTATTGTAGGTATGGATTTGGAAATTGTAGTTTTTTGGAAATACTGAAATCATTTTGACTAAAAAACGCCTTAGATTAGATTTAAAGTTCAAAATGTCTCTTTCGTGTCACTGCTGTCCAAAGTAGGTTTATTGACTCATTATTGATGTGAACAAATAGTTTTCTAAATTGTAATTCTTTAGAATATACTACTAATTTTTTTGTCTTTAGTTGACTTCAGAATCATGTGACAAGACATGAGTCCACGATATGGACGCGTTACTTGGATCCTTGTGTATGGCCTATACTGTTTTAAATAGATATAATACCCAACATCAACAAACATAACTATAAACTAAATCTTGACCTTACGATCAGTGGTATGACGAGGTAAAGTTTGAAATGTTTAATTCAAAAATAGATTCAGTGTTGGGACATTTTCTCTGAATGAATTTTGTTCCTAGAAAAAGGTAAAAAAAAAAAAAATCAATACTTAATGCTCTCACTTCAGTGGAGCCTTATTGTCTGTGATAGTAGACGTAGTATTAGAATAGTTTAAATTTGTATATTTTTATACAACATGAAAAAGTGTTGTGGCTGTAGTTTCTACTTGTAGTCTTGTGGCTTGCTGTAGTTTCCTGTCCTCATTTCATGTCATTTATTAGTGTCATTTAAGTAGAAATAGTGATGCTACAGCAAAATGTCATATTTATGTATCTTCTCATTTCATATCTGCCTGCTAATTATCCAGTTTAACACCGTCAGCAAATGATTCTATTTTAAAGTAGTGCACAGTGATGCAGCCTATGAGAGCGAGCTGATGCAGCTCCTCTGTGTTCTCTCCCTCCCTCTACTCCTCCGTCTCTGTTTCATTCATAAACACATACATTTACCGTCGTGCACTTACACACACACACACACACACAATTCATTGTCTGTGTGGAGGAGGAGGAGGTGGAGGAGTCGGCTGCTTTTAATGAGCTTTGAAGTAACGAGTGCTGAGATAAGAGTCTTATTTCACTAGGCGGGTGGAGGGGGCGGGGGTGGGGGTGAGGATGGGTGCTTTACTATCTCTTGTGAGTCGCTGACTGAAAATAGTTTCATACCATACGTGGAGGATTTTACCCTCATGGAAGTTTCTGTAATTACACATTTCAAACCAACACTCGGCAGCAGAGGATTATGCCGGAGACGTAAGCTGCTTTCACACGTGCAGAGAATTATCTTTTTTTTTTTCTCTTTATGGTTTGATGGACTGCAAGCGACAACGCAAGTGTCGGAAGACTTGTTTATGCTTTTTCTTCTTTCATTTCGTTCTTTTCACATTTTTTCCCCGCCTGGTGACACACTGGTGAGTCAAATCCATGGAACGTGACGTCATCCATAGGTTACTGCAGAGTGCGTATGAAGCTCGTAGTGGGTGGTTCCCATGTTGCCATATTGGCGATGCCTGACTCCTCCTACTTCCTGGTTCACGTGAAATACATGAAAAGTCTCTTTAGTTTGGACGGACTGAGTCAAATGCTTCCCCGGTTGTGTCATTCATGTTTCCGTCAGTGTGAATTTGTTAGTTATTGTTTACATTGTAATGGACCACAAAACCGATCTTTATTTACTTTGGGTTTGGTTTGGATCAACTTCGGACTCGAGTTCAGCAAACTTTGTTGTGTGTTGAGGGACATTTGGATGCAAGTAAAGACGCGTCTTACTCATTATTGTTATATATTCTATTCCGTGATTATTTAACACGTTTTTGAGAAATTTTGTACCCTGTCCACCTGCCCCAACAAACTCTGCCTGGCAACAGCCCGTCCAATCATATCGCAGCCCCGGCGTGTTATTCAGCTGAAGAGAAGCTCTCTCCTGTCAGAGATCATAGCAGAGCCGCAGCAGTTATTGATTCTTTACGCTGTGCCTCGTGTTTGTATGTGGGCTTTTTTTTATTTTTATTGTCTGTGTTTGTGAGAGATCTTGCGTAAACACCCCGAGGCTCTCGGATCTCGTGTCAAGCAGCACGGGATGGTCGGAGTCGACACTGAGCAGCGGAGGTTAATTCAGTTTGTGGATCTATATTAAGTGTGTTTACATATTCCCTCCCCGTGAATAGTAGGATTTCCATTACGTGTTTCTCCTCCGCTCAATTATGTCGTTATTAAATACACGATGAAAACCAGACATCGACTCCGCATTCAGCTCTTTAGTTTGCTTGTGGTATTAACAGCCACAAAAAAGACTTTAAAGTGTGATTCAAACATGGATATCGGCTCCGAAGCTGCCATCTGTGGTGCAGTCGCAACCACAAGTCAACGCTCCACCATGTGAATCATAAATGAGCAACATGAAAATGAAGGCCTTTGATTTGTCGACACACTGAAAGATCATTTTCTTCATTTTGTCTCCAGTACTGGATCAATGAGTTCACCAGCACTCTGGGCATCGGAGTGTTTCACTCAGGGATTGAGATCTATGGAAGAGGTACAGTTACACTGATACATGACACCACATCTATGAGGTCCTTATGATAAAGGTGCTGAGACAATACCATGAACAGCCTTAAAGGTTCAGTGTGTAAGATTTCACGTGTCATTTTTGTCACTTTAATTGTTACAATTACACACCGACATTTTCATGATCAGCTAAATGTATTTTTGTCCCCATTTCCCTTAAATGGGCCGATTCATGTATATTTCCATGTTTTTACAGTAGCCCGGAATGGACATAATAAGCTATGTAGTGTACCATAGTGTGAAGTGATGGACACAACATGCAGCTTCACCTCTAGATGTCGCCAAATCTAACACTACAACAACTCTACATTTAATGAATAAGAAAGAAAGGAAATATTAAGAGAAAATATTGCTTATCTGCTTCATAAAGTGCTTAATATTGTGTTGGACATAAAAATCAAAGTCATTCTACTATATTAACTCTGTTCTGTTGTTTGTTTGTGTGTTCAGAGTTTGCCTATGGCGGACACCCGTACCCATTCTCAGGGATCTTCGAGATCACACCAGGTGATGCAACCGAACTGGGTGACACCTTCAAGTTCAAGTAAGTGTGATGAGGTGTTTTTGTTTGAACGTGCACAGAATCACAGGCCCAGACAGACTGTGAAACCTGCCTGTGTGAGCCTGTGTGTGTGTGTGTGTGTGTGTATGTGTGAGAGCCATGGTTGTGTAGCAGAAAAGCCGTCAGTGGTGAGGTCACGCTTTGAGCAGAGGCTTAGTCTCGTTACCTCCAGAAAATGGAGAAAAAAGAGGGGGTAGAAGGTCAAATTGAACCTCTTATCTTGTTGCTCAGGCGTTTCGCTCTCACAGAAACTGCAACGTGCACTCTGAGTTTGAAAGTTTCGACTGCACTCGGGTGAACGGTCGGTGAGCCTGCAGGAGTCAGCCAGTCTCTCGCTCCATCAGTCAGTGTATCGCTATGCGCTTAACCCTCTGCCTCGCTGCTTCTCCTGTGAGCTGATGAATACCAGCGTTTCTCATCCGCAGTGTAAGAGATCTGATAGTTTCTCCAGTGTAAACATGAAAGAATGTTGTGAATGTAGAGAAACAAGGTCACAGTAAGTGTGCGTGGATGCGTGGATGGCAAGTGTGTGAACGTCTTTAGTTCCACAGGTTCTGCTGCGTTCGAGGGGAGAGAGAGAGGGAGAGAGAGATAGACAGAGAGGAGACAGAGGGAGAGATGGAGAGAGACAGAAGGAGACGAAGATGGAGGGAGAGAGACCGAGACAGTGAGAGAAAAAAAAAAGGATAACAGCGCATAAGACACCAAAGGATGTGAACCCCAACACCCGCTGGGGAATTTATACACGGAGTATGAAAAATGGCTGCCTCACAGTCAACATCGCCCGGTCCCTCTGCAACCTCGGTAGCTTACTGGGGCGCTTCATCCTGAACTGTTCCATTTTCAAAGTCCCTGCCTGCTTCCATATTCATAACTGCTCCTGTATGAATGTCCAACTCCATTTCACCTGCTGGACAAATCACCTGCTTACATCCAGAATGCCGGCCCTGTTCGCCGTGCCCTGATTGATCTGTCTCCTATCTCCCCGCAGCAGCTTCATTTCAAATCTGAAAGCAAACATTAGTGGCCTGAACGTTACACTGCTCCCTTATATTCTATCTCCTGCTCCTGCTCTACCTCCTCCCTCTCTCCCTCTCTCTCTCTCTCTCTCTCTCTCTCTCTCTCTCTCTCTCCAAAAAAAAATCTGCTGGCAGTGTCGGATCAAGTGAAGAGTCGGGTGTAAAGCGGAACACGTGCTACAGGCCGCGACGGGTCTCGTATGACTTCCCACTATAGAGCGCCGTGCCGTAGGTATGTGTGCGTGCAGGAAGGGGCGGGCGGGGTTACCAGTGACAGTGACGTGATTTTGTAGCATAAACGGAAAAAAGTACTGTCAAGTAGTTCTTCTTCTTCTTCTTCTTCTTCTTCTTCTTCTTCTTCTTCTTCTTCTTCTTCTTCTTCTTCTTCTTCTTCTTCTTCTTCTTCTTCTTCTTCTTCTCCCCCCGCACCACAGATGAAGAGAGCGTGATGCGCGTTATTTTGCCGTCATCCCTATGATTAGCATCTAAATTGCAACCAATTAAGCAGTGTCATAAGTTTGTTTTCCTCTAATTGCAGTAATGATCCCTTTCCTCCTCCGCAAGTAGCCACACAGCGCATGTCCATCGCTATAGCAACCGCAGCTGTGTACTCATCTGCGTCGCTTCCTCGTTGGTTTTCCCAGAGAGAAAATAGCCAATTAGGTATCAGCAGTTTTATAACAGCCGGATCATTGTACGCTATCGCCCTCCGTCACACAGCAACTTTAATTTTTGTTTTGTATGAGTGCCTCTCTCTCTCTCTCTCTCTCTCCCTCACCCACCCCCCCTCCCACGCCCCCATCCCCCAACCCCCCATCCCCGCTGCCCTTCTGTCGCCTGCTCCTCACTTGTTATGACCTTTAAAGCTTTTCCTCCTGCTTCGACATGACGGCGAGGCAGTATGACGATGACACAGCGCTTCAGCGTGTGTCAACCTTAGTGGCAATGTTGTTGGGGAGAGCACAGTGGGGGGCTTTTTCTTCCCCCCAGAGCTGGGGTGGGCGGGGGGGGGGGGGGGGGGGGGGGGGGGGGGGGGGGTCACGTTCAAAGAAAGTCAGAGCTCTCGAATACTGCGTGGTGCAGGATGATGGGACTACACTTGCATGTGTGTATGTGTGTGTGTGCGTGTGTGTATATCTTTGTGTGTGTGTGTGTGTGTTAGATTGATGGAGTAAAAGAGTGGAACATTTTATAAATCCCATTTGGACGCCACAGAAATGAAACGTACTAAAGCGCATTGGGGCCCACGTTGTTCTATTTAACCCACAGCGACAGGAGATTAATATATCTCATTTTTCAAAAACGCACCAGTGTAATAACTCCCAATCCCTATTGATCACATCTGCGCTCGTCAGTATCAGAGAGATGGTACGTCGCGAGAGGATTTTTTTTTTTCAAATACATCATTTCTTCGATTTTACTCCATAATTCATTCTTGCGAGAAAATCCATACGAGCCGAACTCATGATAATAAGGAGTTTCTGTCAGTGTCAGATACTCGGTGGAATCACTGCTCTGAGGAGGAGGCGGGGCTTGTAACGTGATGACAGGATGATGGTGATTGAAATGCTTGCTTAACGAATGCTCTGTTGCTCTGTGTGGATGTGTTTGTTTACGTCTGTCTGTTAGTCCCTGGTTAAGGAATCTGCCTGTGACTGCCTTTGACACTTTGTATAATCTTGGGGTCAAATATTAGATTTGAAAAGAGGAAAAAAAATATATAATGATATATATAAACAGAAATTTGCTCCGCCTCGAAGATCCTTGTTATTTAAAATTTAGAAGCTGTGTCTCAATGCGGAGGCTGCCACTAGGTGGAGCCCTTCCAGCACATGGTGTCATTTTCAAAAAGGAAGCAGGATAAGGCAAAGATGTCAAAAGAGCTTCGTTTCGACTGATTGATCTGTTCAGCATTTTTAAAGGTGCAGTGTGCAAGATTGTTGTCACTTCTAAAAAAAAAAATTACATTCTGACATTTAATGAATTTAGAGTGACATGTTTTTATGCTAGTAAAAGTGGACGTACTCAGTGTTGAGCTTCAATGACAACTGAAGTCGATCACAGGTTCTCCTACGCGCTCAGAAGGGTGAGGTGATGGATACAACAAGCATCTTCACCTCTAGAGGTCACTGAATCGTACACTCTGCACCTTTTAGACACAGACGCCCTTTAATGTCAATAGCTCTGTTGCTAGGCGACACTTGCAAGGGGCGGGGCAGGCAGGTGACTGGAAGGGCCAACCAGTGCAGCCGCCTCCATTGCTCGGCCCCTGAGGCGAGAGGCACGGCTCAGTCGGAGGCCTGGATGTGAACATACACCACACGCCCTGTAAAGAGTGAGACATGACTCCAACTGTGATGGCGACATTCCAATTCAACAACGATGACGACTTGCAACCCCTCCACTTCAGTTTCAGTGACTCCCTCACAATGTCATCGGCTGAGATTTGCACAACCCTGATACATCTACCCGCACCCCACCCCACCCCCACCCGTCCCTCCACGCCCCTCCACTATTCCTTCATTAATTTGTTGCTCAAAGCCCCCCCCCCACCCCCCTCCCACTACCTTTTATAAGAAACCAGCACTTTTATAAGGCCAATAAATGGCATTGTCAGCACAAAGACATCATAAGATGGTCAATCGATGCGTGAGTCAACACCCTCCAGGAATGACTATTGATTGGGGAAGTGTGTATGCAGATAGGTACGGCCCGGCAAGACTTCTCCTCGTCAACTGTGGTGAAACAGTGTTAAATGCAGCGCCCCTACAGGTCGGAGGAAGCAGGACGGCAGAGGTCTGTCCCTAAAGCGCTGTCCTCAGCCTTTTTCTGCGTAGGGGGCAAAACATTGCAAAGCTGATGAAACCCCATCATTGCAAAACAGCTTTATTCTATACACTGAGTTGAGTGCAGGTTTTTCTGAAAGGTGCCAATTTATTAGGGAAGGAAAAAAAATTCAATTTCCTTGTTATTATTTACTTTAGGTTTTGTTGTTATCAGAAATCTATGGAGAGTTTGTGCTTATGGTGAAAGTAGACGCCAGAAAGAAGAGGATGAAAAATACAAATGTCTCATTTGCTGTTGTACCTGAAATCTTGTGTCAATTATATACATTGTAAGATTTTCAACAATGTCTGCTTCCTGTGTTTTTAATAGCGTGTTTGTGTGTGTGTGTGTGCAACAGACAGAATTTTGGGAAATAAAACTATTATTAAGCCAGATGGAAATGATAACGCATTGAGCATATGGAGCCAGAATCTCTCTCTGTCCCATTCACTTAAAGGTACAATAATTTGTTGGTTTTAGTGACACTTAATGGCGAGGTTGCATGTAGCAGCCCTCACCTCACTCTTGCCTTCCAAGCACGCACCGGAACCTATGGTAGCTTTAATGAAAATTCAAAACACAAAAAGTGTTTCATTTGTCCATTCTGAGCGACTGTAAAAACATGGCGGTACAAGATGGCAGTGAGGGCCTGTAACTGAGGTCACTATAAAGGGCTCAACTTAGAGTGATGGAGGTAAGCTAGGAACATATTTGACAATGAAATAATGGAAACCCATTTTCCAATCTATTCACGGCTAGGAAATCGAAACAATTTCCTCTAAACGTTACACACTGCACCTTTAACGGGATGGAGTACTGACTGCACTGCAGTAAATGGCAATCAACACCCTTTGGCTTCACATTTGAAAGCGGGGTCATGCTGCACATCTTGTCTACAGTCATTGCTTCAAGCGCACTAAGATCTCTGAATGGCCCACACCATCTGTCCAGGCTGCAGCATGGGGCCGTCGCCGCCACCTTAAAAGGGCCAGCGCCCTCCGCTGATGCTGCTGGAGGTGACAGCTCAAGCCTGGTGTTGTCACAGCTGGAGAATCGAGCTCATGTTCGGAGCACACTAAGTGCTTTGTCTTGTCTCCGTGTGTAGACAATAAAATGATCGTCCCCTCAGGAGGGCTCTAACAAGTTAAGCTTGACCGTGATCCTGCAGCAGACCGAAATGCCATGTGTCACATTCAGTGCTCCAGTGCATCTTGAATAGAGGCAAAGATCCTGGTGTTGTTGTTGTTGTTGTTGTTATTGTTGGGGGATATCAAGAATCAGTCACTAGGTTATGGATTAGAAGGATTCAGTGTTTCAAGGGCTGCACTATTCAAGCAAGATTATGGATATTAACCTGTTGTCTCACAATCTGTCACTGAACAGCTGCAACACATTGTAAAGTGACTCTGTCCTTATATGTAAACCCTGTTGTATTTGGTGCCCCAGCAGTGACAAACACCTATTGTGCACCAGTACACCTGAAGGACCAGTGTTTAGTATTAATAGGTGATAATAAACTACAGATATACCTTTAAAGCTGATCAGCACGCATTGTTAAATTCGAACAATTTCACTTTTGGGTTCAAATCCCTATCATTTTCTCTTTCTGTCCACTGCTACTGCTTTCACTCTCCCTGAAAAGCTCATTGGAGCACCCCATTGGAGCACCCCCCCCGCCCCCTTACAGAAAAGCCCAGCTTTAGCGTCCCATCCACTGCCATGTTGGACACTCACTGCCCCAGTGACATCACTTTAAATGAAAAGTGGTGTTTCAATAGCCTCTAAATCAGTCATTCTCTAATGGCGGGTCGCGACCCAAAAGTGCGTCAACTGGGAAAAAGGTTATCATCATGTCATCGTCATCCACTTATCCGATGATTGGGTCACAGGGTAATTCTACCAGGATTTGAACCGGCCACCTTCACTTCCAAAGGCAACTGCTCTATAACTGAGCCACTGCCATCCCACGGAAAGTAAACCACGTGCTTTTATTTTGAAGAGGATTTTGTATGCATCAGAGTGCCCCCTATTCACACTCCTTCACAGTAGGTGGCACTACCGATTCACTGCAATGCAAACAGACACTTGTCATTTTACAGATAGAGGAAATCCTGCAACCAGAACCACACACAGAACATTTACCCAGCCCCTCCAGGACAAGGTGGAAGAAAAGGCAAAGAAGCGCCACCTCTTGAATAGGACTGTTGGGCCTTGGTGGAATGATGTGCTCTGCTGCTCGGGTTTTACAAAGAGCTCCTCACATCAACATTTGGAAAAGACCCTCGGCAGCCATGCAGACCCAGTCATGGGTGTGCGGTAAGAGCTTGACAAAGTGTCAGAGGTGGGGACCCATTCTTTTCACAACCCACTCTTTATGAGAGCTCACTGGCACATGAAGCACAAGACTGTAAATCTCTACCTCCGGCCCATGAAGCAGGCTCTGAAGCATGTTCAGTAGAATGGAGGGAGACACAAGTCAAGTTTCACCTGCCATTGACGCTGAACCCAGTCCTCTCTATGGTATTGTAATGTTCCTGCAGAAGCTCAGAATGGACAAATCCAATCAAACAAACCGTTGTATGTTTTGTTGGACCGTTGCAAGCGGAGAATCGGCACCTTCGCGGCGCCACATCGCAAGTAAACAATTCAAATCCCAACGCACCATTCATTTCTCTAGTCTTTGCTAATATAGACTGAACCTGAAGAGAAAGTGAATGTAGTTCAAAACACCAATCATCACACACACACACACACACACACACACACACACGCTGAGACACATTCACATTCACTGCCAGGTATTGATTGTGTCTGAGGCTTTTCACCTTATTTTATACTAACACACACACACACACACACACACACACACACACACACACACCACACACAATGGGGCAAATCCATCTATTGTCCTCAGCCTTTTGCCGTTTAGCTTGCCCTTTGGTTCACGGCACGTTTATGTGCCGAAAGCCTCGCAACCTTACGTGGGCTCTGTGTTTGAAATATCAGCACAACATTTCAGCACACTTTTCAATTGTAAAAAAAGAAAGAGGGAGAGAGGGAGAGAGAGCTCCCACTTAAAACACTCTCCCGGCTCTTGCGATAACACGCTACTCGGCAAAGTGCACTTAGCATTTCAAGGAGCGCATTTGAAATGTATCATTCTGAGAAATGAATGACGTGTTACAACCAAAAAAAAATCTATCAATCAAATTTCCACTTTGATTCGAGAGTAATTTAACGGGAAGCTGGAGAAGTTCAAAGAAACGTAATCTCTGGAGAAACGGAGAAAATTGGATTTCGGTCTTAGTGACTCCTAAGCAGCGAGTGCCACGGCCGTAAAGCCCCCAAATCTTTTAACGCCACGTTACAGTGAGTGAATGTTTGGTGCAATAAACACAGAGTTCGGAGTTGTTATCCTACATTGTCTCAGCATCCTCATGCCCCCGTGTTTGAATTTGGACTTGCACGAAGAATGCACGCCAGTGTTTTTCTTCATGTCAGGAATAACTCACAGAGATCCCCTGTAATTTCTAACATCAGTGTCAAATCTGGAAGTCGAGCCAAACACCACTGAGTCTGTTCCCGGACTCAAGCTCCCTACAAGGCTGGAAATGTGTGCTGGGCCTTCTTCCACATTTGGTTTATTAGGTATTCTCTCACCTTTTTTTCGTGTTTCTCTTTGATCTGCACTGTATCTGAAGTTAAGCCTCTCTCTCTCTCTCTCTCTCTCTTTCTCTCTCTCTCTCTCTCTCTCTCTCTCTGGTATCGAGCTGTCTCACTCGTTATATAATTTACATTAGTACTTAGATTTGAGATCAAGGACTTCAATTAATTGCCTCTGTCAGAGGCAGAATATTAGATGGGTCCAGGAACTGGAGAGTCACGCCGATGTGCAGTGCTGCACATGTGTGCGCATACTGCCATCGGGTGGGCAAAAGGTTTCATTGCAGTTTGGTAAAGAAATAAGAAAGTACATTTGGATGAGGGTAAAGTGACCATCATAAAAATGTCTAATAAATAATGTGTATCATCAGACAAGGAGGAGTTAATGCCCCCCCCCCCCCAACAGAGACTGTACCACTTTCCTCTATAAATAAATCTATACATCAGACGTTCAGGGGCCACATATGTAAAATCAAAACATGATGACTTGTAAACAACAACTTCCAATGTTTCCCTCTGTTGTAATATAAAATTGTACAGTGGTGAATTTAATGAAAATACTCAAATTTTATTCCGATTAATACATGAAAATGTCTCTTCTCAATATAACCAACATAAACCTATTACACCGTATTTTTTAAATCATCCCACGGTCCGGTTTGGATCCTCTGGCAGACCGATTCTGGTCCTCAGGCTGTATGTTTGACACCCCTGCTATACATCATTCTCATGGAAATTGATTAAAAACTAAATATTTAAGGAGCATTTAATGCTCATTCACAGATCATTTCATTGTTTATTTTAGGGTATTTAACTGTTTAACTGTGTTCAAAGCTAAGGATTCCCGTAGAGCAGGGGTGTCAAACATAGGGCCCACGGGCCAAAACCGGCCCGGTGAGCCTGGGCATCAAACATTATTTGACACTGGACGCCTTGAATGTCCACAAAGGTTACAACAGGAAGTCTCTCTGTTTGGCAACTGGGCTAGTTGCTGGAACAAATGACCATACATGTAATACGTTTTGTTATTAAACTTGTATTCAAGTTTAGGCTTCAGCAAAAGTATAAAAGGATCCATTTGAATATGCTAATGCTCGTTCTATATCCAACTGTTCTAAACTGTGGCACTCAAAGAGTCCACCTTTGTTTCTGTCGGACAAAAACACAAAGCTCCCTCTTTGATGGGGCAACAGGCTCGAGCTACCCACAGGCCTCAGCTCTGGCAGCTAAGCTACGGTATCCGTTTGCTAGCATTGAAAACACAATCCAACTTCTATTTTACATTCTTCAAACACATACATTGAATTCATATGGATTTGTCTTGAATAGTCCCTTAAAATGAAAGTTACCTGCAAGCAGTGCAAGCTGTAAAGTCCAATGCAGGGCCTTATCTCCATGTGGCCAGGCTCAGTCACAGAGAGAGAGAGCGAGAGAGAGAGAGAGAGAGAGAGAGAGAGAGAGAGATCGCAATGAATAGAATAATTAGAAGGTCATGCTTGTCTTGTAATTTGGATTGAACATTTTGATTTATTTTTTTTTCCTTCCTTCTTTGTTTCTTTCTTTTCCACATGGAGTCAGGAAGTTGTTTGGAGTCAGGAAGTTGTTTGGAGTCAGGAAGTTGTTTGGAGTCAGGAAGTGCCAAAGCAGACCACGCCCCTTTGGATACCGCTCTTCTTCATTTTTTTGTGCAGTTAAAATACATTCAGTATAAAAACAAAACTTAATGTGGGTGATGGTCTTATGACTGTTTAAATTAGTAATTAATGTTAAAATTCTGCATATGATGATTTGACTGACACTCTCCTTTTGTGGGAGGAGCCATAGTCTAGTGAAAACCAGCAATGCCGGACGGCCTTTGAGTAGAGACTTGACAGTGAACAAGACACAGAGAGCCACGGTCCTTTGGTAAAGCAACATAATCCAGGTAGTACCTTATCTTTCTGATCTTAAATGCTTTTTTCATTCAAATTTCATTTCATTTGTTTTGTTCATCCATCTATTTACTCATATGTCTGTTTTTGTCACTATAACGCCCATGGATGTTTCAATGCAGAGCCATGTGACTACACATGATCACATGTGATTACATGTGATCTGTGGCTATACATGTAGGGTTTACTTGGTAATCTACCTCTGGGCCTCATATGAAAACACATATTCTGCATGATTTGCATGACACATCATCACATGTCATCAAAATCAAAAAGTCCAAGGTGAAAACACAGATTTTACCGTGGACCTACGTTGGCTCAGACTTTAACATGTTATTTTACTGTGGAATCCAATGTCTGTGGACCTCTAGTGGTTAAAGTTATTGCCTACGATGTATAAGTGTTACTGGTGAGCCTACAGTGATGAATTGATATTAAAACTGACAAAATGGTTTGTGACATTAATGCTACAGTAAGGGTCAGGGCTGATTCCCAATGTTGCCAGCGAAGGAGAATGGGGATTTGAACCCAAGACCTCTCACACAATCTCATTGAATGGTGTCTCCCACCAGTGTATTAAAGCAAGAATGAATCACCAGGATGCATCTGTATGTCAAATCCCATTTTTCCAAAACACAACGACTGCTCAATTCATTCAAATGTAGTTTCACATAAACAAAGACAGCCCATTATCAGAGAGGATAATTATCAGTATATCATAATCTTTTTTTCAGTCTGCAAATTGATAATCATCGTTGAATCAAATTGCATTAAACACATAAACACAACATGTACATTTGCAGGCCTGAGACAAAAGACTAATCACCCGGATCACTCTATTCTGTGGTCAAAGAGTTTTAAATGGATTTGAATGTATTAACTGATTTCTCAGTGAAAACATTAACAAGCTGTGCCAAGTGAAAAAATGCTGTATCATCTCTTCCTCCCCGTACTCTGCATCGTCATTAACCTCCATCACACACCACCGACCAGCCTCACCACCCATGTTTAATTACACTTGCATATTTCAAACACTAGGGGACACTGTGGCCCCGGTGCATGGCCCAGCACACTCAACACTAAATCAAGTGTTACATGGCCCTGCAGGATGTGTTTGCACTTCCGAGAGGGGAAGTGCCCTAACCATGGGGCGAGCGTTCCTCATGCTGGGTCCACGAGGAGGGAAGAAAGCAACACAAATATGAACAGCCATTAACACAAAGTGTCAACACACGTGTCCCGCAGCTCGCAGCGATTCCTAATAACATCCCAGCGATCCTGCTGACATTTGAGCGACCGGCGGGGACTCTGCCCATCTTCCCTGACCTGAGACGATCCATACCGACCTCTGACCCCGCGGCCTTCTCTGCCGTCACGGAGGCTCCTGGAGTTCAGGCGGACGTGATCTGCGGCTTTGGAGGGAGGAACAGACGCGTTACACCCTCGTGCCTGGGAGGACAAAGGAGAAGGATGAGGCTCTTTATTAAAGCGTCGAGGCCCAAGGTAAACATGCAGACTATGAGACGGAGGTGTAGATATTAAAGAGGGACTGTAACCACAGGGATGGATGTATGAGCTGTCTGTACTTCATGACATTTAGAATATCACAGCTGAACATTTAACTCCCTCTCAAATTCATCACTGAACTTTTCAATGTGACTAAAGTTAAAGGTATAGAGCACAGGATTTTTAAAAAAAATTTTTAGGTATGGTCTCTGTTAACACATGATTCAAAGTCAGTCTCTCCTTATATTATTAATGTTCATATTTGCGCACTGGTGTGTGCAATAGATTTATTTGTGTGTATGATTTCAAAAATGTAGATCATTTGGGTTAAAATTGCTGAATTTGCATATTTTCTGTTTAAATACCAGGGGAAGACACAAGGTGCACAATCCGTTGCAAACAAGTCTGAGTGCATCTGCTAATGTATTTAATGTATGTATGTTTGTGTAGTGGTGCGTTCCACTTGCTCTGGTCGTGTGTGTAAGTGTGTTTCGATGGCGCCTCCGCTTGTTGGCGCTGTATTGATGTTGTGGATGGTGTTTTTGTTTTGTGCTTCTGGAGAGGTGAAGAGAAATAAAGATTCTCTTAAAGTAAGGATACGTGTGCTATTTAATCCCAACAACACAGCACAACGCAGAGTGCACACTGGACCAGCTACAGCAGGGAAAGGTCCCTGATTAATGGTTACACAAACAGTACCCCTACCTCATGATAGGGGGCGGACCTGAGCCCATAGGTTTTGATGCTGCTGTTTTTCCTTAAAAGAAGAAAAAAACTGAACCAGGAGACACAAAGAAAGATTCCTCCCAGGAGGAGACACATGGACTTTGTTCACAAGTAAGGAGCAGAACAAACAAACTCTTTTCAGGTTGATCGTAAATGGGATCTGACTAAAAACAAACTAAAACAATATTTAAAATCAATAACTGCATTTTGAGCCTAAATCAGATAGTCTTTTATTTTTCTTGTTATCCTTTAGTTGAACAGTCTGTTTGAAAATTGATCACAGCATCAGATAAAAAAACAAAAAAAAAACGTTTTAAGAATATATATAAAAATATTTTTATTATGGCTCAAACTTGTTTGTATGCGCATCACTCTGTCCTTTGAATTGTTTTGATAGAATGAGAATGAATTGTGGCAGCAAATGTGAAACGCATGGAGGCTGCGGAGTAAATCCGATCTCTCTAGGTCATTATAAATATCGAGTTGTCCGTTCAAATATGAATTTTAACTGTGATTGAAACATTATCAGAGGTCAACGTGCACGTTACCAAAGAAATGACAGCAAAGTTAATGTAGGAAACCTGAAAGAACGTTGATTTTCTGACTCTGTTTTGCAGTTGCTGAGTGTTCACAGGTGCTGATGGACTCCTGTGTTGATGCTGTGTTTGTCATGGGACTGAACGTCCACTCTCTTAACTCATGGACACATACCATAATAGTAAGGAGAGTGAATTGAGTCCGTCACGTCTGACTGCCTGGGCTCCTCTCTGAGCTGCTGCAGGTTCCTCTCAACTCTCTCTGTTGTTCAGCTCCACATCACTGTGAGAAGTAGCTTCTATGCTAAGTGACTACTCTGTGATGCTAACGCTAACGTAGCACACTGTTTCTGTGTGTCCTCGACAGCACTTCTTCATCTGATGCTGCTGATACAGAGCACACGGCTGCACAGTCTAGATCGGGGGTGTCCAAACTACGGCCCGCGGGCCAACTGCGGCCCACCATCCGTTTTTCATTGGCCCGTATCAAAGTCTAAAAATATAATGGATTATGGCCCGCACATAATTTCCTTTGTATATTTTTCTGTATGTGGCCCTCAGGGGAAAAAAAGGAGATCGATAGATAAACAACTAGAGAACATTCACAGAGACATTAGTACAAAACAAACAAAGTTAATATATTATAATTGCAGTATTTACTTTACAGCTAGTTAAGGTAGAGGTAAAGTAAAGGTAGTTTTTCTTCTGGATTGTGGATGACACATAGCGCCACCCAGTGGACTGGAGTGTATGTCACAGCGAAAACATCAGAGTAGAATAATATTTGATTCCTGCCCAATAAAATTGCACATTGTGTACATGAACAAAGCATCACAGATTATAATGGCTCTGTAAAAATAATTGAAAGGCATTATTTTACATCTTCCTTAATATAGTTATATATTAAGTGCTGAGGGAGCAGTACATACAAGTGAACAACACACCCATGTTCATGTACACCTCACCTTAATGAGGACACTCATTGGTCCACTGCACTCCTCAACCTTAAAGGTGCAGTGTGTACGATTTCTGTCATTTTCGTCACTTCTATTGTTAGGAAAAATTGTACAAAACAATGGCATACTGACATTTTCATACGAACCTAAACGTATTTTGTCACCCTTAAATGATCCCATTGATGTATATTATATTATATATAGATATATACTGGAGCGACGGATCCTCTCTTTGGGGGCAGCCATGTTTTTACAGTAGCCCAGAGACATACGAACCATCTTTTGAGTTTTAATGAGGGCTACCATAGGTTCTCCTGCATGCTCAGAAGGGTGAGGGTGAGGTGATGGATACAACATGCAACTTCACCACTAGAGGTCACTAAATCTTACACACTGCACCTTTATTCATCACAACCAAATGCCTTATCTTGACCCTGGACAGGTCTGTCACATTTGTTTTTAATTACATGAAGAACCGCATCCAGTAAGTTCTGCTGAACATTTGGCAGATATCGTATCTCATCTTATCTTTATTAACATTCCTGCAGAGCCACAAACGACATAACTGTTTTCACAGGCTGAATGTACAACTCCCCCAAACTGGTGCATTGATCTTGATATGCAAATCTGGTGGAATTCCCCTTTTAACTAGAAACACACACACACACACGCCCCCCAACACTTTTAAAAAAAGACACCCCCCCCCCCCACACACACACACACACACACACACGCGGGTGTGTTTGACAGGTTATCCATCAAGCCCTCAATAAGCTGAGGATCAGGGGAGTGTTGACTGAATGAGAAAGCATTGACTAGGAAAGTGTGTGTTAATGGGGTCTTGCTTCTGAGGGGATGAGGTGGTTGAATACGGAACATAAAGACACGACTGAGTCTCCTGTGTTTATGTGGTAGAGCAGCAAAATACATAAATAAATAGATAAATAAAGGAAAAGAGGACAGAATGAGGAAAAAAAGGCAAATGTAGAGGAGGCGTTTCGGTGTGAGAGAGAAGGGACCGGGAAACTGTTAATTGCCTTTCTCACTCGTGCTCGTTGCTCTTAGACATGAGACAACAACGCTGATTAACAATTAGTAATGGCCGACACAGCGACGCCTGCACGGGGACGGACTGTTTTTTAAAGTGTGTCTCACAATGATAATGACACGTTTGGTGCTGCGGCTCATGCGTTTGACATTTAGCGTTTGACATGGGCTTCTTCTTTGTGTGTGATCTTACACGAGCGCGCGTGCGTGTGTGTGTGTGTGTGTGTGTGTGTGTGTGTGTGTTCCACATCCCTGAGCCTGCAACAGGCTGATAATGCTCCAAGCATCACCTGACAGCTAGTGTTTATTGATCTGATGATGCATGCTGGGAGAAAAGGATTGCTCTCAAAGGTCAGTGTTAATACGGGAAGGTCATTGTGTTAAGTCAGCGCTATTGTTTGTTTGCTTTGTGCGTGTGAGTCTGCATTGTTGTTGTGTGGATGCGTGCGTGTTAAATTAGGTCATTATTTAAATAATAAATGTTGGAGTGCACTGCTGTCCCACGGCCAAGTATGATTTTACATTTCGAATCCTGCGAGCAGAAAGCTCACGGCGCAGCCATCATGACATTTATCAATGTCCTCTGCATCTTTTTACAAATCTGTTCTGCTGTCACAGTTGTAAGTGCTTCTTGTACTGTGTGTGTGTGTGTGTGTGTGTGTGTGTGTGTGTGTGTGTGTGTGTGTGTGTGTGTGTGTGCGCGTGTGTGTGTGTGTGTGTGTGTGTGTGTATGTAATGTAATGTATTCAATATGCATTACATAAAAACTATTAACCATTTCAATTGTAATTGTGTGATTGTCTGGTGTAAATAAAATCACAAGCACAAAATAAACTGCAAAAACATTTTTTTTTTCAAACGACCAAAACGTAATCATACAACTCAGCATTCAGGCGGTGGAGCGGCTAATAAGAAAAGACCGTGTGGAGTCACAAAGCAAAACAGACAGAGCTAATTAAATTGAATCGGTCACAGATAATGAAATTAATGCGACTTAAAGAGACAGACACACCGAGGAGAAGCCTCAGCCTGATGAACACAACAACAGACTCTGGTGTCAACAAAGGTTCCTGTCTATATCTGCGCAGAGATGTTGAATCTGTCTGAGACACCGCAAAGTTAAATATCATGTGAAGTTAAGGTTAAGCTAAGCCTGGGAAGTGTGACCTCTGTGAACCCAATCCAAAACATCCACTGGCAAAGAGTGCACACTGTTAGCTGGGGCAGGTCAGGTGACACACAACAGCCAATCATGTCATTTCATATTTGTCTTTTTTTTATTATGTGAGAGCTACTACATATATATATATATTTAATATACATTTTATTGAAAAAAAAAAAGATAGTATTGAAGTTATTTTTTATTGATGTGTTTAAGTTACTCATAGAAATGTATGTGTTGTCTTACTCTCACTGTGTTTTTACGTATGACACCAGAGGAAAATCATTTGTTGTGTTGGGCTTTTTTGGAATGTTGCAGTTATTCAATTTGAGAAATTAAACTTTGTGCAGACCTTTTAAGAGATTATGGAAAAACGTTTGACTGAAATCATACGAATCAAGTGTTTCATCTTGCAGAAGAAGCTGGGTCAACATGTGACCACCTCTATGTTTTGAACGGTATATCATGCAATCACAGCCAATAGGGTATCTCAACTCTCTTGCATCAGTCTAATCCAGTCTAAAAAAGTACTGCAAAAAAAACAAAAAAATCTCCCTTTTATTACGTGATATGATCATGTCCTCCCACTCTCTTTGAAATGAATCACTTGCATCAGAAGCTGGTGAGGTTTGGAGTAAGGGCCATAGTTGGCTCCGGAAGTCTCTCAGTGACGCACCGCAGCAGACATGACTGTGCGCTCCGCGTCTCGATCAGCTCGTCACCGAGGAACCTCCGCCGAGGCCAGCTGGAAAAGTTTGGTCGGTGTCGATGAGTCACTCGGTCTGTCTGTCTCCGTCTGCCCACTGCAGTTCTTTCACCACAACATAGCGCCGCGGCCGCGCATCACGTAAACAAACAGTTTACGTGTAGATGCGACAGGACGTTTGAATGACAAGTGAAGTCTACGCCGTCGGTCGTCAGAGGGGTGAGAGCGAGGTGATGGATACGACATGCAGCTTGCACCACTAGATGTCACCACATCGGACACACTGCACCTTTAAGACAGACATAGCAGTACCATTAGTGGTGGTGGTGGTGGTGGTTGTAGTAGTGGCGGTAGTAATAACAACTCCTCCTCCTCCTCCTCCTCCTCCTCCTCCCTGCCATCGCTCGTCCGTGTGAAGCCTCTCTCATCCACTGTGCTCACGCCAGGCTGAAGTGTGATGCAGTTTGTATTCAAATGCGTCGGTGCGGTTTCGTCTGCCGGGTTTGGCCGAGGTCGGGCTGTGACAGGGGATGAGTGTAAGGCAGACAGGGGGCAGATTGCTTTGACCTCTGTTTTTCTCCTCCCTCTCCATCGCCAGATGTTTATCCCATTTAGCGTGACCGACTTGGGGATGTGCACTTGTCTCCCCCCTCTCTCTCTCTCTCTGCTTGTGTGTGTGTGTGTGTGTGTGGAGGTGTGTGTGTGTGTGTGTGTGGCTCCGCGAGGGGCCCCGACTGAGGTTGATAGATTTCACTGAGCTGATCTGTCACAGGGCCGGCGAGGGGAGAGGAAGACGGGGCCATGCAGGGGAGACGGAGGGATGCATTTTGATGTTGTCCCCCAGCGAAAGAAAACAACTGGCGTGGGATCGTCCCTCGCAGACGTAAAAGTGATGAGCTGTCAGCCTGGTTTTGTCTCCCCTCATTATCACGTCCTCCTCCTCCTCCTGGATGTTGCTTTTGTGGTCCGGAAAGCTTATTATGAGCCTCGCTGCTCCACGAGCAACATGATAACGTGTCACAAAAAAAAAAAATAAAAAATGTAGCATGTGTCATAGTTGTCAACAGAGGGAGGGCGGAGCATAATCTGAGGGGCGTGTGTCGGCCGAGGAGGCCGAGGTCGCGTGGTTAATGGGATCGTTTCTTAAAAGGCAGAGGAGGGTGATCACACTAGAACCTCATTAACCTCATCTGTGATTAGATTCCGCTAATCACACGGAAATGAGTAAACCCGAATCAGCAGTGGTCATCAGGACAGACAATTAATCAGTATGTTGTTGCTGAGTGAGCGTGCGATTACTGTTGTTGTTGTTGTTGTTTTCCTTATTGTTTTGGCCTGGTGTCACCTTTGGAGAGACTGCTGCAGAAACCAGTGGCAGCTGACCGAGCAGGGAGCGACTCAGCAGGTGGATGCACCGGTCTGTTATCCATTCTTCAACAGGTTTAAAGGGGCAGTGTGTAAGATCTGCTGACATCTACAGGTGAAGTTGTAGGTTGTATCCCTGACCTCACTCACCCTTCCGTCTCGAGCATGCGGTTGAACCTGTGGAAGCCCTCAGTTGCGGCCTCGTGGCAGCCCCCAGAGAGAACCCGCTCCTGGTATTAATATACATTAAAGGGGCATTAAAGGGACATTATAGGGGCAATTTTGTGACATTTGTTGGCTTTTTGTAGGACTAGGATTATAAAACAATTACATACAGATATTTGTACAAATGTTTAATCACCTCAATGTATGAGTTGCTCTTACATAACCCTAAAATGAGTCCTTCAATATTTATTTATATCAGGAGCGGGTCCACCCTGTGGGGGCCGCCATGTTTTTACAATAGCCCATAGTGGACATACTAAACATCTCTTGAGCTTTAATGAGGGCTACCATAGGTTCTCCTGCATGCTCGAATGGGTGGGGTGAAGGATACAATATGCAACTTCACCAGTCGATGTCACCAAATCGTACCCACTGCAGGGCTCATTTTGGGGCGATGTGAAAAGGACATCATACATTCAGGTGATAATAGGTTTGTATCTATTAAAATCCTACACAGTCCACCTTTGAATGTGCACACACTCGCACCCAATGGGGTGAATGAGCATAGGAACCCACAGCCTCTGGCACATGAAACCTCAATCCTGAGTCAATCTTTGTCTCTCACACACACGAGTGCGCTCACACACTCCACAAACACAAAAAAAAAGAGGCACAGGCATAATGAAGCTCTTACACATTCAGCACAGCGCCGATTCTCCTCATTGTGTTTCGGTGATTAATGGAAACTAAAGAGCCGCAGACTTGAATAGAACGAATACGAGCTCACGAGTTATTAATCAAACCAGATACTTAAAACAAATAATGCTCCGGCTGCATGAAGGAGAAATGGAGCATAATCCCCCCCCCCCCCGCATTCCCCATGTATATAAACATAAACACATTTGTGTATGTGTGCGTGTGTGTGAACAAGAATTTCCATATAAGCGTGTGTTGAGCTGCTCTGTGTCAGAAGAGCAATGTGTGTGTACGTGCACGTGGCATGGGACGGATGCCATTAGACCTGGCATCATTGGCAAATGAGTGAGTGAGCTGTATTTATCTCCTGCCTCGTCTCCCGCTCTGACCCGACTGTCACACTTCGATTGTTGCTACAAGAGTCTGTGCAGCCCTTAAGGGTATAAAGTGCATCGGATTTAATGATATTTAATAGTGAAATAAGTTGTTGTTGAGTACCCCCTTCCTTTACAGGCACGTCGGAAATTCAGTGGTATCCTTTATGTATCATTAAAACTCAAAGGCGTTTGATTTGGTTTGTCCAATCTGACATACTGTAAGTATGGTATGGTGATATAAGTATGGTAGTGCCAAATAGTGCCCTCTAGAGGAAGAGCCTGTCCCTGATGTAGATATAAAAGCTCTCGATGAATAAAACAGCAACTCATGCTTTCAGGTGCTCAAGTGAAAACGAATTCTAAGTATTCTTTTTCATTTTTCACTTCAAATACCTCTTGTACAGCAAAGTATTTAATGAGACATATTTTCAAAATTTGAAACCCTGGTTTCCTCTTGGCATCCACTGGCTCGGCTCATGTTATCACTCTCTGCCTGAAACGCTCTGATAGCTCCTGCATCTCCCTCACAGAAAAGCTCAGGGTGCTCTGATTGGTCGGCTGCCGCTCATGTAAGAAGTAACGTGCCCATTGTTGTACCAAACAACTGACATTTGTTGTCAACATAAACAGGATGTCAAACTTCAGCCTCCATAATTGCTGTTGTGCGACATGCTCTGATCACCTACCTTTGGCTGTTCATCCTCATTCACTTCATTGAAAAACGCATTTAATACCGATTATATCCACTGGTGGGCGCTGCTGCACAGAACACTTTATTGTCTGAAGGCGGCTGAAAAAAAAACCGGAAGTGGGGCGCGAGCTACTGCGCAGTTGCAGGGAGGGAATGCGTGTGGCGAGGTAAGAACACATGTCAACTTTAGACAATTATATTCAAGTTGAAGGGCACAAATCAGACAATCCAGTGAATATCTATGATTGCTCAGATTGCCTAGTTGACTTATCAGTCGAGTTGCCAGTGTTTACTGAGTCAATGTAAACAAACCTGCTCAAGTCCCCTTAACAGCAACAACGCGAGCCACCAGCCATTTGTTATAGTGTTATATAAAATGTATACAGGTGATTGATTGGGTCATAGTGTGGTCTAGTAAGCAACTTATATATATATATATATACACATACACACGCACACACACACACACACACACACACACACACACACACACACACACAGTATGCCTGTTTACATCACAGTTCACAAATGTTGCTGTTTACAGTTCATTTTTATCAGCATTTAATTATATTCCAAGATGTTGGAGTTTTTTCAAGGCATTGTTGATATCATGGTAATACTATAAGATAATATATTACATTTTAAAATTACTTTGTTTACAGGAAAAACAAATATTGGTGTCCAAAAATGAAAGGCTATTTTCACACATTATACTCTGAGTTGCAGAAATGAAAGAAACCCTGTCGTGCCCAGGATAAGCCCTACAGGGCATGTGAACCAGGCGGTTGATTTGCATATCCGCTTCCCGATTGGATAATATGACACATAGAACCTGTAATGTTCCCAAATAAGCAGCAGCAACACAATTTTACCCAAACAAAGTCTCACCTGGTCTCCACTAATTATGTTTATTACTGCCGTGTGAGCGTGGACCTGGAACATGGAGAGGAGTTCAACAAATGCAGTAAGAAACACCTCACACAC
>JAFBJT010108137.1:35848-46143 GCA_016785325.1 Chascanopsetta lugubris | reverse complement strand
CGCCAACCCCCCCCCCCCGCTAACATCCCGCCAAGCGAAACTAAAAGTGTGGAGAAAGGTTTTACTGCCGTCTCAGTACATCTCTGATGCGAGTCATGATGGAGGGCGCCATGAGGAATAATAACGGAGGCTGCCAGGTTCGCTGAAGCCAAATTCAGGACTTTTAAAGAGCTTTGATGTGTGGCCGACTCCACAGCCTAATTACAGAAACACAAGGCAGACTGTGCCAGCGTGTTTGCGAGGAGGAAGAAAGCAGAAATTCACTCTTAAAGGTCCAGTATGTCAAATAATGTTGGAATTATTTCCGTTGAAATGAAATCAAAGATTTTGTGTATAATCACCTAAATCATTGGACCCATTCTTTTGTGAAGAAATATTTTTTATGCTACTTAATCTTGCACACTGAACACTGCAAGATTTAGTCCAAATGATTTCCAATTCCAATTAACAGGAAAGTAATGCAAATAATCCCACTATTCATTTTTATGAGCGTATAATCAACTATATGGACAAAAAATGGTGTAACAGCCCTTTTTTTATCAACATCCGAGATCCGCTATTGAGTTTTGATGCTTTTACAGTAGCCCACAATGGACATAATAAACACCTTATTTGAGTTTGAATAATATCTGAAAACCACTACATGTGGTTGAAAGGTACTGTGGCGAGGTGTATTCAACTGCAACTTCACGCACTGTACCTTTAAATCATTAAACGTGCAAAAATGGTCTTTGATGTTTTTACCCCGGCTTATTTCCTCTGTAGCAAACACAGCTGCGCCTCAGGAAGTGAAACGGAACACATCGACTGACCTCGCCACAAGTTGTAGGGGTTAAAACACAAGAATCACAACAGTGCATCTCTTTATATGCAGATGATACCCACACTTACCCCCGTGAGTGATGGGGCTGCCGAGTGTGGAAGTGTGTGCGCGATGCTCTGAGAGTCTTTCAGCAGCAGCAGCAGCAGCAGCAGCAGGCATCAATACATGGAAGGTTTCTGCCAAGGCTGGTCGGAGGCTAAAAAGAAGCTCTATTGATCAGGTTTGACTTTACCACGGAGGCCATTCAGCAGACGACTCGAGGTTAATGGTTGTTCTCGGGGTGTGAAAGCCAAACACGATTGGCATTTAGTGCGACGGAGGCCTTGGCATTTATTTTAGCTGACCCTCTGTCGCTGTTAATGGGGGGAAGAGAAGTTCATGTATCAGCGGTCGGCCGAGCAGACGACAAAGGGGGGGACGCGCCGGGCGAGCGGACACATTCCTCTCCGCCCCGCGCGCCACCACACGGGTGTGTATCTCCGAGGGGCGTCTCTGATTCATCGGCTGATCGCGTGACGTCTGTTAGACCTGAAGCTGGAGAGCTCGTGGTGCGTTCAAAGACCCGAGTTTTATTTCCAGTCGGATAGACGGATAGATGATCTCTTCGAACACAGCAGGGGATTTCAAAGAGAGATTGACTCACAAGCACATACAAAATAAAGAGTTAAAAAAAAAAAAAGAAGTATATCCAGCAAATGTTTTGTGGCTCATATCCACTTTATTATAATAGTAAGAAAAGAACGAAAACATAGTTGATTATTAGAAAATTAAAACATTAAAACATTGTTTTCGTTAACTCTTGAGTAAAAACTCTCATCACCTTTTCTTTTCTCTCCTAAACTTTTGTACTTGAGAATTTAAGATAATTAGCACGTTCATTAACAGTGATACATTTTCCTTTTTTTTTAAATAAATAACTCTGCAGAATAACAAAGAAAAACATAAAACAAAAAATAGTTGTTATTAAATGTGATAGAGGCCAGGATCATATTGTTTCTACAGACATAACAAATACTGGATCTACTTCATGTTCACGAAAAAGCTGGGATGAATGTTTCTGTAAAAGGAGACAGGAGAAAGAAGAGGCAGTTTTCAGTTAGGTGTCATCTGTAACCTGACCACTAGGTGGCGCACTACCTACTGATAAGTCAAGTTTTCTTTCCCTAAATCGAACAATAGACAGATCTGGGCTGCAAATCTCTCTCTTCAGTCTCTGGCACCTTTAACCCACGAGTCTTATAGCTACTGGTTGGATTTTCTTCCGTCGCCATAGAGACGAACACGATCCTACAATTTTTTTATTTATTTATTTTTTCGCAAGAACTTTCAGAACCTTTCCAACCAACTTTGCAAAGTCTTCATTCCCGAGGCCTTTTTTTCTGTAACTTCATCTTTGGAATAAAATAGTTTCCACTCCCACCTCTCGGAGACATTGCTAGCGCTCATCCCTCAGCGCCGCCAACGCTAGCACGCTCCGTCACATGCCGCCGCCGCCGCCGCCGCCGCGCCCTCCTCCCGCAGACAGGTGGTCATTTTCCCGCAGACGCACCAGGTGTTGTCCAATGTCTCACTCCCCGAGACACACAAGCAGACGCCATCATTTTATTATCGTCTCCTCTGCCGCCTTCACATGTCCACCCCTCTGCCCACCTCGCTCTAATTTCTCTCTCTCTCTCTCTCTCTCTCTCTCTCTCTCTCTCTCTCTTCCTCCCACTCTCTCTCTCTCTCCCTCTCCGTCTGTGTTAGTGGGGACCAGATGATCAGTTGAGCGGAGGTAAAGGTGTCGCCGGGGTCGTCTGGGGATGTTTTTACGCCATCCATCCCGAGCGGGGACAGAGTCGGAGAGGCGGTGAAACAGTGCGTGAGAGAGGGCGAGAGAGAGAGAGGGAGAGAGAGAGAGCATCCGCAGAAGGTGGCCCCAGGTGTCACTGGCCACGCCCACTAATTATGCACTATTTCAGAGAGTTCAAAGGAATAAAGATGTGACTGATGGAGACCGAAAGAGTCGTTTGCACCACACTTTAAACTCGTTCCATTCACCTCTGACGTTGAACATTTCAACATGGGAGTCGACACATCCTTTTCCTCCGTCTCCTCATCTCCTTCTCCTTGTCTCCTCACCTTCCACGACGTCGTGATTCCCTCACACATAATTATCTTTCTTTTTTCTTATACCCTTCCTTCCTTCCTTCCTTCCTTCCTTCCCTTTTAATTTCCTTGCTTTGCCCCATTCCTTCCCTCCCTCCTCCCTTCCTCCCTTCCTTCCTTGTGTTTTTATTCTTCTTCCCCTCTCTCCCCTCTCTTCATACATTCCTTCCATTCTTACTTTAAAAAAAATCCTTCTTACCTTCCCCTTTTCCTTGCTTCCTTTCCTCTATTTATCCTGTTGCCTTTCTCCCTTCTCTCCTTCCTTTCATCTGTCCATGTTTCTTTACCTCCCTCCTTCCTTCTTTCATCCATGATTTCAGACTCTTTCCTCCCTTCCTTCCCTCCTTCCTTCTTTCCTTCCTCATCCTTTCCTTACCTTTAGTCATTTTCTTCTTCCCTGTCACATTTATCCTTTTGAATCATCCCCCCCACCCACACCCCCCCCCACACACACACAGGTCTTTTCATTCAGTACATCATTCCTCTGTGACCTCTGACCTTGTCTTTGTGGCGTCTGCTTGTTTAAATACCTGTTGTGTTTGAACACGCCTCCTCTCCTCTGTGTTCCGTCAAATGGATTCTGTCTCTGTCGCCCATTAATTTTAATGCTCCAGTGGCCCAGTTTCTTTCTTTTATTCCTTATTATAATATGACAACGTGTTCACTTCATTTTTCTTCTGTGCAGGAACAAGGACATGAAAACATTTAAAGATACAGAGAGAGAGAGAAATAGTCTGAACCTAATTAGTTTGGTGTACTGTCAGTGAAAGAGGAGGCAGGCTATTAACCTGTGCCACGCAACCTCGCAGTCTTATTTACTAATAATAAGACTAATACTATTACATATAGTCATAATAATAACTGCTATATCTTTATTTTCAAAAGCAGGTTACAAAGTGCTCGCCGAGACAAGAAATAAATATAATAATATAACATAAAGTGAAATGAAATGAAAGATAAAATAGAATGGAATAAAATGAAGCAAGAAGAAAATATAATGAAATGAAATGATATAAAGTGGATTGAAACAGAAATAAAATAAAATGAAATAATTTCAAAACTCGATGTCAGCTCAGGTGAAACAAATGGAATAATAATAACAATAATAATAATCATAATAATCATAATAATAATAATAATAATAATAATAATAATAGCGATAAAAGAAAACCAGCATCGTTGGTTCTTTGTTTACCTCAGAATTCATGTCTCAGTGTATTTGACTTCATGTCGTTCACCCTGCTCATAAAACTGACGTCGCCTCCTGCTGTCGGTGGTGGTACTGCTGCGCTGGCACATTTAACCTGTTTTAGTAATTGAACTGTGTTATTTTTAATGGAGCCATATGTTGTTCCTGCTGACTGTGGCACACACACACCACACATCACACACACACTCACACACACACACTCACACACACACACACACACACATCACACATTACACATGAAGAAACTAACTGCTGCTGTTTGACACCGAGTCAAAATTTTCCTGTGGATGTTTGGGGATAATTCTCACATTCAGGTTCTGAAGCTCAACTTCCATTAATTCAAACTCTCTCTCTCTCTCTCTCTCTCCCTCTCTCTCTCTCTCTCTCTCTCTCTCTCTCTCTCTCTCGTTCCAGATGCACATGCAATAAACAAACACACACACATTTCACACACGTGCACAATTTGGCCTCCTGCTGCACAAGTGATGACACGCCCCCTCCCATCTTGAGTGAGATGGCTGGCGATTGGAAACTCACACACACTCTGAGGAGTGAGCGTTCAGAGGCGCTTGTGTTTGTGAACGCTCCTCAGGCTCCTTGTCTCAGAGCTGCTGGAGAATAAGAAAGCAGTTTAATCGAAAGTCTAATCTCCATTCTTATTACCTCCCACTTCTCTTTCTAAATCTGTGTGTGTGTGCGTGTGTGTGTGTGTGTGTGTGTGTGTGTGTGTGTGTGTGTGTGTGATGGGTTTTGACAGCTCTGATCTCCACTCCTGTCACATCTGCACTGTCTCACACTTACACTCCAATAGAAAAACCTCAAATATGTATTTGGGATTAAATATGTCTTCCACTCTGAAGAGTTTCCCCTTATCTTAAATAGATACACTTATAAGTTAATATAAGTAAACAATCCCTTATACTCAAAGGTCAAAATGGAGTTAATGGAACTTCATCTAATACCTGAATTGTGAGAAATCATAGAAATCTAAGTTTCCATAGACTTCTGTAGAAACAGCCCGTGGAGTCGCCCCCTGCTGGGCGGCTGAGAGAATGCAGGTTTCAGGCATTTCAGCGTTCACTTCACTGTCTGGATTTGAGCCAATGGGGTGAAGCCGTCAAGCCTTGATTGGTTCACATCATTTCATAAAGCCTGAGGTCAAAGGTCAGACAACATCAGTTAGAGTTAGCGTTAGCTTTCGTCATATAAGCTGAAGTAGCTCGCGTATTTGTGTATTGTCGTTCCCTAATTAACTTTATCGCTACAATGACAACAAAGGGACAACAGGAAGTGCTCTTTTGCCAAGCTGTAATTATTATTGCACCAAATATCAAATCTAATATTGTCGGCTCCTCGTGGTTCGGTTCTCCGAGCCCTGCTGAGAGCCTGGCTCTGATTGGCTGGTTGGATGTTTACATCTCTACACAGACTTTTGTTTACCTCAGCTTGCTCGCTGCCATTTGGCTCTGTGCTGATAGCGTACAATGTGTTTGTGTGCTGTGGGTGTGGGAGGTGGAGGGGGGTGGGGGGGGGGGGGGGGAGTAGTGGGTGCCTTTGGGGGGCTCCACCAGATGGTGTGGAGGACCAGAACAATGAGCAGGGAGCCGAGCGGAGCTGCAGGCAGGACCGCTGGTTCTCAGCGGGACGAGCGAAACACTCGCGCACGAACAGGAGGCGCTCGCTTCCGCGATAACACTCCGAGGCGGAGGAGTTTGAGGCAGGAAATGTAGTGAGGGGTGTGTTGTTTTTTTGTTTGGTCAATTATGGGATGGCATTATTCACAGAGTATTCATGGACAAAGTTCCCATGTTTTTTTTCCGACCTCTGAGGACCTCATGTCTCAGACTTAAGGGATAGAGAGTCTGTTGCTCTCACTCTATACTCACACACTATATACTGTGTGTGTGTGTGTGTGTGTGTGTGTGTGTGTTGTCAGGTGAAGAGTTCTTCACACCGACCATAAGTGAGCCAATGATAGCAGTTATAAAGACTTCTATAGAAACAGTCATTAGAGTCGCCCTCTGCTGGTCAGTTTACAGAAGACAAGTAACTCCCGCGTTTGCATTACTTTTTTGGATCCATCCATTTTTTTTTTTTTATAAACTCACTCCTGATCGATTCATACAGTCTCATAAAGTCTCTAACATCTGACCATGTAGCGTTCAACAAGCAAAATGAGCTTAGCGCCTAACTCCTCCCACTTCCTGTTTCATCCCAAAATGGGCAAAGAGGCGGAGCGCAGGTCGAGCTGGGGGTCTGACTGATTGAGACTGAAACCCCCGAGGTTGTCGCTCGGGTTGGACAACACAACGCGAGGTTTTACGATGTCGCCATGTTTTCCTCATTTCTTTGAAAACCTGATGCGGCACTTTCTCGGTGAAACGCTCATAAAGCCACAGCTCTTCTCTTTTACTGCCGCCGATGTTCGGTGTGACCTTCCTCTTGTTTTGTTTCGTCTCACGTTCGTGGGAATTGCACCGCCTGTCGTTTAAAGGCAGTTAAGACGAGAGAATAACGCTTTATTGTTCACGTTTGGAAAATACAGACTTAACACTTTAAAGGTGCAGTGTCTAAGATTTCGTGACCATTGTATCAAGCATACAAGAGCACCTCTGGTAGGCTTCAGTCGCCAATAAAGCTCATACCATGTTTTTAGTATGTCCGCTCAGGGCCACCGTAAAAACATGGCGGCCCCCATAGAGAGGACCCACTTCTTGTGAAAATATACATTAAAGGACTCATTTTAATATCTAAAAAAATGTGTAAATACGAAAAGAACAACATACATTCAGGTGATCATACATTTGTACAAATCTCCGTATATGATTTTTTTCACAGATAGAAGAGAGGGAAAACTTTTCACACTGCACCTTTAAATGAAATGTATGTACCTCGAGTTTTTTTCTAAGATTATAAAATCTGCTCTAAACACTTATTCATTTTACATCATACATTTGATCATTGTTTTCTAACAGAAGCAGTGGAAGGTCCTCCCTCGTAAACAAAGCAGCGGTGTGTCTTTGAATGTGTTCTGATCTCTTTGCTTTGCTTCATGTCGCTCGTCCTTCAGCTCCGATTGCAAATGACAGCTCGCTCCATTTTCCCCCCATGCACAGCTGGAGAGGCTTTTTAAAGCCTCACCCCCTCCATCACTCTCTCTCTCTCTCTCACACACACACACACACACAGCATCACTGTAGGTGTGTGTCTGACATGGCAGTAACAACAGCAAACTCGCATTCATTTAAAAAGTTTCCACCTCTTCCCCTCGTGCTGCAGACGGGCGTCATCTCCACACAGGAAGGCCACAACCTTGACTTGATTTATTTACCTCCTTTCCCCCACGACTGCTCCTCCACTGTCTCTTTTTTCCTCTCTCTCTCTCACACACACACACACACACACACACACACACACAGCATCACTGTAGGTGTGTGTCTGACATGGCAGTAACAACAGCAAACTCGCATTCATTTAAAAAGTTTCCACCTCTTCCCCTCGTGCTGCAGACGGGCGTCGTCTCCACACAGGAAGGCCACAACCTTGACTTGATTTATTTACCTCCTTTCCCCCACTACTGCTCCTCCACTGTCTCTTTTTTCATTTTTCTCATTTTTCCACCACCCTGCGTGTGTGTGTGTGTGTGTGTGTGTGTGTGTTTGAGTCCGTATGGGTAAGCAAACAGTCCTTGCTTTGAAGTCGGCCTGCTGAGCTGTGAGAGCGCCAATCTTTGGTTTGACACTGAACAAAACTCCACTCCGACCTCTGATGGATGGTCCTGACCTCGCCATGTGGGGACGGATGGTAATGTGTGTGTGTGTGTGTGTGTATGTGTGTGTGTGTGTGTGTGTGTGTGTGTGTGCTCACATAAGCAACCTTTTGCAGCAGCACGACAAGGCCCTTGATCCTGGCCTGAAATTGGACGGCATCAATTCGTCCAGAGCTCGTTGTGTGTGTGTGCGTGTGTGTGTGTGTGTTTATATATATGTGTGTGTTTAAAGGTGCAGTGTGTAAGATTTGGTGACATCTAGTGGTGAAGTTATGTATTGTGTCCATCATCTCACCCTTCTGAACATGTGGCAGAACCTGTGGTCGACTTCAGTTGTCATTAAAACTCAAAAGATGTTGAGTGTGTCCACTCTGGGCCACTGTAAAAACATGGCGGCCCCCGTAGAGAGGACCTGTTCCTCATGTAAACATATGTTAATGTGTTCATTTAAGGGTAACGGGAAAGAATAATGCATTTTGGTGATCAGCATTCTTTCCCCTCCCGATAGAAGTAACAAAAATGATCAAAATCTTACACACTGCACCTTTAATGTGTGTGTGTTTTTTTAAAAGAAGATTTAAAGAAAAACATTTCGAAGAAAAAAGTCGTTTCTGGATTTTTCCCTGCGTGTTGGAGACATGACCCCAGGGTGAAGACCCTGATTTCCTCTCTTGGCCAGACGTGATCATTTGCATAATATTTGCATTGGAGCGTCGCGCATAAATATCCATGCGGCCATGATTGTTTACTTATTGGCCTCATAAAGCTGCTCTCTCCTCTGCCTTCATCAGTATTCTGCTGCCGGACCACGGCCTCTTCTGCTTCCTACCGCATCGGAAACACGCCACTCGGCCGCCGAACTTTATGAGCAGCGCTCTGTCTTTTACTCCTGTCGGTTGTGGTTGTTGTTGTTGTGGTTGTTGTTGTTGTGGTTGTTGTTGTTGTTGTGGTGGTGGCGCCCACACGAGAAGAGGTTGTGACGGTGTAGTCTGAGGTTGACGTGACAATAATTTGATCCATTGAAAATGGATTCATCCGTCCATCCATTCATCCATCCATCCATCCATCCATTCATCCATCCATCCATTCATCCATTCATCCATTCATCCATTCATCCATCCAAGTGCATCATCAAATAGCCATCAGATGTCAATATGGAGACCAGAGAAGAATGGTGCAAACACTGTACGTGGTCACGTGCAATCTGTTTACAATCTGATTGAAATCTAATTCCAATCTCATTCCAATCTGATTGAAATTTGATTATAATCTGATTTCAATTCGATTGCAATCGAATTACAATCCGAGTACAGACTAATTATGATCTAATTGAAATCTGAATCAAATCTGATTGCCAACTGATTATGATCTAATTACAATCAAATTACAATCCAGCGTTTCCCCCAGGTTTACAGCCTTGTGGGGGCGGGGGGAGGGGGGGTGGGAGGGAGGGAGGGGGGGTGTGTGTGTGTGTGGGGGGGTGGGTGTGTTTTTCCAACCCGTGCTCTCTGCTCGCTCACTCGTGCGCGCGCCTGCCTGCGTGCACGCGCAATGATTAGAGACTCCTCTGTGTGCGACACACAGAGAGAGAGGAGGAGAAAACTGGTCGAGACAGAAACGACATGCTGACGTGTGAATTACAGAAACAACATCAGGCTTCGTCGTTTGTTTAATGAAAGAATGAACAGACCCGTTTGAAAGGAACGATCAAGTGAAATGACGTCTGTTGTGATCTGGCGCTGTGTAGAAAATCAAATCAAACAAAACTGACTTGATCTTCCTGGTTGGGGTGAAGGGGTGGGCTCCAATAGAATGGAAGGGGGGGGGGCACACACACACACACACACACACACACTGCAACCCGACTCATTCCGAATCCAGTCGATGACAAAAACGATGGATTGGAACTGAACCGCAAATGGAACCTTTGTGTTTTTGCGTCCGTGTCCAGTCGTTCTCCTGTTGCGCAACTGAAACAGCAAACCACCCAGAGACCCCTTTAACTCTTCACGGTGAAGAGACGGGAAAAAAAAACAAACTCTGAACGGGAGCGTGGACGGTGTGAAAGGGACGGCAGCTCAGCTTCCTGCGCGGCGGCCCTGACTCCGGCGCATCAGGAGGCAGCTCGGTAAACACAGCTGAGTCGTCCTCCGGTGGCGGCGCCAGATGAAGCTATATCGGTCCCGTGTTCAGATACCAGGCAGAACCCGCCTCCGGGCTGTTTGTGCTGTGTGAGTGTGCTCATGTAAATATGATCCCGCTGCTGACACTGACACTTTCCACTTTCCATTTTATGCCTTCGCTCGCTCGCTCTCTCTCGCTCCCTCTCTCTCTCTCTCCCCCCG
>JAFBJT010108137.1:4818-23979 GCA_016785325.1 Chascanopsetta lugubris | reverse complement strand
CCCACCCCGGCCACACCCCCCCCCGCCCCCCCCCCAACCCTCACAGGTCAAACCAGTGGTGCTGCTGCTCCCCAACATACGTGCATTCTTCTTCTTCTTTTTTTTTAAATTCTTTATTTTTTCCCACCAACATCCCTATTTTGTTATTTTAACCAGGTCGTCTTGTTCTTTCTTTCTGTTTCATCTATCTCTGTCCCTGCAGCTCCTGGCTGACATCGCCCTCCCTGGCTCCGTCCGCCATGATGACCACCTCATCCCTGCCAGTGGAGTCCCATGGTAAGTAGGAGTGCTCTGCCAGATTCTGCGCCACTCGTGCATGAACCTGGACTCAAATATTTTTCTGTACACTGGCCCTCCCTCGCTCTCTCTCTCTCTCTCTCTCTCTCTATCTCTCTATCTCTCTATCTCTCTCTCTCTCTCTCTCTCTCATATGGTCAAACTGGATGAAACCGCAGCGCCAAATTTATTATTTTTTTTAGCATTAGCTCCAGCGCGCTGCAGAGCGGTCGGGGTTGCACGGTATCCAGGTGACATGGATCCCGACACCGTTTCACAGGGGCAATCGCAGCCACCCATTTGTAAAGCGGAAAATTGAACTCGATACGTCTGTAAATAAGACGAAACCTGGGAGTGAAGTAATCATGTCGCTGGTGTCACTTGTTCCTCTCCTTGGTGAAACATCGGTAATGGAATCTGTTTCATGTCTGAGCCCTTGTTAATTTGACAGCTTGACAATTAATAAGCTTTAAAAACACACCGCACGCTCTTATGTAAGACAATGCAATCGTCGTAATGATATGCACATGTTTGGTGTGTTTACAAACCATTAAACGCTGAACAGGATTGTCGGCGCTGCGCTGCTCTCATGATTAAACCAGAGTGATCCTCTTCCTCTTCCTCCTCCTCCTCCTCCTCCTCGGCACTTCACGCCTCTGTGTTGTCGTCGTTGTCGTCCCGCGCTCCGGCCTGGACCACAGCTTATTAAACCAGGCTCCTATTCAACTCCCACCAACACTCTCTCCCCTGTCAACTTAAACCCAAGCCCCTGGAACACTCAGCTCTCTCTCTCTCGCTCTCTTTCTCTCTCTCTCTCTCTCATTCCAACTACTGTTGCAGAATTTGCCAAAACCCCAGCATAACGCTGAACCGCCAATATCCAGCAGGATAGAGAAAGAGAGAGAGAGAGAGAGGCCCCGCCCACTCTCATATCTAATGCATATTTGTCTTTTGATGAATTGCAATTTGCGCCTGTGGATGATTCTTAAAAAGATGTCTTCTTTTTTTTTTTTCATTTATTATCCATGCCTTACATAACATATTTTTGACACTCTCTGATGAGCCGGTTTCAGAGATATCATGAAGACTTTATGAGACTTTAATGGTGTCCTATGAGCTGCTGTAAGCTCAGGTGGTACAATTCTGACAATGATCATCTCATGTGCGGAATAAACTACCCAAAAAAAGTTTTCCTGCGCGATCTGTTGTGGCCCGTCGGTGTGCAAAAGCTAAAAAAATAAATAAATAAAATTCAAAAAAAATTCCACATGTTTCAAAAATCCAAGGTTTAGAGTGGCTTGTATGAGGGTGAGAGGACCTTTGAAAATCTTTCAAATTCTGCAGGCTCCAGGCCTGTGAGATGCAATGCAAACCCTTTTTAAGGGAATGACCATAACTTAGGTCCCCGTGCTTCTAAACCCTCCACAAGACCCTCGTCATCAGAGATCAACCGGGCTCAGCCTTAACGTCCTTCACTGGCCGGCGAGGGCAGCTGATGGCTTTCATGTAACGACGATGAACGTGCTTCAATCTGGGAGCTGGTGCCTCCTCAACACTACGTTGAGGAATGATCTCTTTCTCATGATTCACATTTTACAGAATGCATTTGATGTGTTTGTTAGAAAGGTTTAAAACGCCTTTGATCACCATGCCTAAAGAACACAAGGCCTTAGATTTTATTTCGAAAAACACACGCGGCAGCAGAGAGGCTCTAAGTGGCTGTTGTCTTCTGCCGCGTCTCCTAACGATCACATTTCATTAGCAGCGTCTCACTTCTGTCGCGAGATGCAGCATCTGAATACTTTTTGTGCGATTCCTCAAATCTCGGGCTGTTTGAGGTTGAACTTAAAAAAGGGATCAGCTTGATCGTGGTCCAGGGTGTTTTCAAAGCGCCGAGTAATCGCGAGTGTTTAATTTTATCTGTTGCAGTATGCATTGCAAGGCGGCTGTGTAATCAAGCCTGTGAACTCCACATCTGAAGGAAGGATTCTGTTTCTGATCACATCCCCATTGAAGTCCATCCATTCACTGAACGCGGATGTGTTGACGCGATCCAGCTCGCTCTCCTTGGTATCTGGCTGTCAAATTAATATGTGCTCCACATGATGCTGTGTGTGTGTGTGTGTGTGTGTGTGTGTGTGTGTGTGTGTGTGTGTGTGTGTGTGTGTGTGTGTGTGTGTGTGTGTGTGTGTGTGTGTGTAGGTTTGTTAGCCGATGCCCGGCGCTCGGGGGGCCCACGGGGGCCACATTTTGCAGTGAGCGAGGACGTATGGCGATCTCGCTGTTAACCCTCAGCGTTACAAGAACACCCCAGGGCCTAAGTCTACAATGATGGATGTAGGGTGGTGGGGGTTAGAGGCGAGGGGGAGGGGTGGGGGAGGTGGGGGGGGAGAAGGAAGGCGGGAGGGGCGAGGGGGGGAGCGGTGGCTCACACACACATACACACACAACTCAGGAATTCCCCTTGGGCCTTTTCAATTACAGTTGGACCCAGCTCGGCACTGTGATGATATGTTGCTTTAAGGCTGTGACAGTAATGTGATTTGGTGTGGTGTTGACCCTAAAGAGCATGAGACTGACAGCAGCACGCTCGTGGCACGCACGGCAGTGGGAGGAAGTGGGTAACCTACTTCTGCTTTATTTTTACACGCGCGCGTCGATACCACAGTCCAAACAGACCCATGTGTCATTTAGCTCTCTGGGTAGTTAGCGGAGCGTCGATACGGACGCGGTTTATCGTCAGCCGCCAACCGAAGGGAGCACAGGGGGCATGAGAGAGAGCCCAGAGCTTTGAGGAGCCCAGGTAACGGATTTGAAGGCGGCCACGTTCTGTCCCTTCATCTTTTTGATGATCAATGAGGCGGCTGACCCGGTATTGGACGTATGCTATGATATGCTAATGGGGTGTACAACATGTATCTGCGTAGGTGTGTGTGTGTGTGTGTGTGTGTGTGTGTGTGTGTGTGTGTGTGTGTGTGTGTGTGTGTGTGTGTGTGTGTGTGTGTGTGTGTGTGTGTGTGTTATGCGTGAGCACATTAAACACAGGAATGCCAGCCCAGGCGATTTTTGTCCCAGGTATCACTAAAGCCGCCAAGTTTCCACCGATGACTTTCAAAAAGTACAAGAAGGCAGAGCTGACTGCATCTATTTCAGGCCACAGGGAATAATCCTGTGTTGGAGGAGTCTGGAGGAGACAGGGGATCAAAAATCAGTCTGCAATGTAACAGCCCAGGGTTTCACTCACTCTCCGCGAGTCCGTATGTAATGTGCAATACAGAGGTAATTAGCTCCTTGCTCCAGTAACCGTCACACTGGCTGCTGGTGCAGAATGTCATTGTATTCCTTCTGCTTATGTAATTGGCCGAATTACGCAACTCATCTGTGTAAACGGGGTGTGTCAGAAATATTAATCTTAAACGGAAATGGAACGTATTCCCCCGGAAATGCAAAGCCTTCAGGACAATAAACACACAATCTTCCCCCTCGCGTCCGCAGATTTCGGGTCAATACCCAAACGTAATCTGATCACCGGCGGAGTTGTTGGTTCGCTGCGGAAACGGCGGCTCGATTCTATTTTTGAAATTGTGCGATATCTGAAACTTTTAAGGGCATTAGCATAAGGAATAAATTAGATGCTGTACTGTATTTGACTGCTGTTTTTGTATTATTATGAAATACATAATTAACTCCGCTCTCTGCATTAACTTGATCCAGAAACGTCCACGTGCGAGGGGCCATGAATAATGCCGAGGAGCCTGGGAGCAAAAGGAAAAGCAGACTCCACTCCTGATGCACTGTTTCCACACAGCTGCTGTAAGTAACAGTGTGTTCTTGTATCTGCATTATTGTGAAAATGTTACTTTCAGCTGATTTCACACACATGAAAAGTAAAGACAGAGGCCACAGTAAACACATCAGCAGGCACTATGTAATGTTGGTATAGTCAACACTTGTGAACAAGATGCCAGAGGCAACATGACACAATTATTCAAACACATTTTATCGCTCAGCTCCACAATGAAACGGACCGCACTGTTGTAACACATACATTCATTCATCTTTTATTATGTCTTATATCTCATGTATCATATAATGAAATCAAATTGTATCGTATAATGACATCATATCAGATCATCTTATGATAATGTCATGTAATCTAATGTTATCAAATGAAATCATATCATAACATCATATCATCAAGCCATATATCACAAAATCACGTCATATCATGAAATCATATCAAATCATATATCATCAAATCATATGATATGATAATATCATATCATATATTAATCAAACACACATATCATGAACTAATATATCAAAAACCCACATCATAAAATGACATCAAATTAAATCAGATCATAAAATCATGTCATATCATCATATCATCAAACCATATCAAATCATCATCACATCACATCATACCATCATATCCAAGAATATAAAAGACCATCTTCATATCATATCATCAAAGCATATCATAATTCATATCCAATAATATAATACACTATATTCATATATCAAATCATATCATACCATCATATCCAATAATATAATCTCATGAAATCATAGATCATCATCAAATCATATCATCAGATCATATCATACCATCATATCATACCATCATATCCAATAATATAAAACACTATCTTCATATCATATCAAATTATATCATACCATCATATCCAATAATATAAAACACTATCTTCATATCATATCATAAAATCATATCATACCATCATATCCAATAATATAAAACACTATCTTCATATATCATAAAATCATATCATGCCATCATATCCAATAATATAAAACACTATCTTCATATCATATTATCAAATTATATCATACCATCATATCGAGTCATATAATCCCATCAAACCATATATCATCATCAAATCATATCATCATATCGCACCATCATATCCAGTAATATAATCCCATCAAACCATATATCATCATCAAATCATATCATCAAATCAATCATCATGTATCATGATCACACCAACAGGGCAAAGTGTGTGGTATTTAACAGTGTTACATGTTCAGTAACCTTTACTCTTCTCTTCTAAACTCATAGGAAAGTTGGTCATATATGCAAATGTCTTCCCTGTGGGACATTTGCATAAAGTCTAATAAAGTCTTAATTTATCTCATCTCATATCATAATGGCTAATTCATGTTTTTATTGACCTCTGACAAAGACTTATCTTATGGGTGGAGTAATCTTTTGTTTGTGCGTGTGTGTGTGTGCGTGCGTGCGCGCGTGCGTGCCTGAGTCTGTCTGTGTGTGTGTGTGCGCGCGTGTGTGTGTGTGTGTGTGTGCGCGTGTGTGTGTGCAGGACTGAAGTCCCCATGTATCCTCGTTCACAGATCACAGAAGTTATGAAAGACCACTCTTTGATCATTTCCATTTCTAAAATAATTTCCCTTTGAACATTTCAAGTCACTGGTGCTTTTATTTATAAAGCCTATTTAGACAATCAAGGAGTTGAAAATAATTAGGCTTGCGTGCACACGAGTGTGGACATGTATTCCCTTTCAATCAGTTAAAACCAGCTCTGTTAATTAAAGTTCTGAGCTCTTACTCTGCCCAAATAATTTTCTTATTAGCCGCCGCCTCCCTTAGATCTGTTGTCAGCGGAGCATATTTCCTTTTGGTTGCTCCTCTCTGTGTTTCCCCCTCCACACAGAAATCCCACTGACCCATATAGTTGATCTCATTTCTCAAGCGTATAATATAGATTGTGAGTTAAGAGAAGGCAGGCTCCATTAGGAGTCCCATTTGAGGGGCGCTGCCTCCTTCCAGGTGCTGCCGCGTGTTGCTGGGTTCCCTGAGTGAAGGCATTACCATCTCATTTGGGTAAGGGTGAGATTACCTCATGCCGCCGAGCTGTTTCATCACAGACGTTCGGGGGGAGCTGAGCTGTCGCTGCTGCTACAGGCTGCTGCTGCTGCTGCTGCTGCTGCTGCTGCAGGAGGAGGAAGAGGAGGCATCCCAGCTCCATTTCACAAACATCACACATGACAACTTGTGATGCCACCTCACTGATGTTTCCCATGAAAGGTCTCTCACTAACAACAGCATCCTATTGATCCTGGCACCATTTTAACAACCTCCTCGCACCCTCACACCTGAGTGGCTACACATCGGAAACGTTAGCAGTTAGCGGCTAGCCGTGCCGCCGCTGCCACCGCCGGCATGGGTCGTCAATTAGGCCCCAGTTATTGTGGCGACGGGCCCTAAAGGAGGAGAGCGATTGAAATCAGCGGCGCTGATACGGTCTCATCCCTCGGTGCTGAATTAATATGCAATGCTTACATTTTTTTGTGCTGATTAAAAGGCTGTGGCATGTGATGAGCTATCAAAACAAGAAATAAACTACTCGGATTAAAATTCTGCTTTTAATTGGATAGATGAAAGCGGCAATTAGTTGCAGTTGACTGAAGTCCCCTTTTTTTCCCCAAGTCAGCTGCTCGCCCTCATTTATGGGAAAAACGGCAAATAATCACAGGTTTTAACCTCACTTCGCTCTCTTCATTTTGAGGTTTCTTGTTTTGCTTTTGTTTCAAAGATACTCAGTGGTCTCGTACATGCACGTGCACCGAGTCTCTTCAGTGAAATACAACAGCCTTGCCATTCATTTGAAGTTTGTCATCTGTAGTTTGTATTGACTCTTCTGTAAATGTGTAACTTCAATATGTCTGTTATTGAGGTCTTTATTAAAGGTGGTTGTTCATGGATTGTGGCAAAACACAGAATTAACACAGTGATCACACTTCGAAACTAGATTAAAGGTGCAGTGTGCAGGATGTAGCAAAAATAGTGGTGATGTTGCATGTTGTCTATGGAGGCCTCCATGTTGCACCACCATGTTCAGTCGCTCCTAGCACAAGCTATAGTGACAAGTGAAACCCCTTTTGAGCCAGAGGTTCTCCTACATGCTTTAAGGGAAGGGTAAGGTGAGGGATATTCAGCTGCAACATGCAACTTCGCCACCACAATCCCACACACTGCACCTTTAAGTTTTAAGCACCTTCATTGATACAGTGAAGCTGTACACAGTCATTTATTCCTACTTTATGCAATTAATCACGATGCATTTCCTATGACAACATATTAACTGAATGAAGGTGTGTAACTACACTAAGAAGTGGTTAAAAATAGTTTTATAGCAACACAGTAGTTGTAAATCTTGTATTAAAAGTTAATTGGCTGCCAGTGATTGTTACTTGGGAGACGTGGAGTGCATCCACAGCAACTTTATGCTCATATTATTAGTGTAACTTTGTGTTTGGGAGGTGTTTGTCAGGTTTGATGGAGCCTGGTGGACCAAACATTACAAACTCCTTTTTATTTATTCATCACTTGCAGCATCAGAAAGCAGATCTGGGGTTTTTAGTATTGTGAAGCTGTGCAGCCTACTTGTTGATCCCTGCACCTGCTTGCCGTCAGCTCTGCACTGTTTCAATGCACAGTATGTAAATGCACGTACACACACACACACAGATGATGTAGCAGCAGCTGGGCCCGATGACCAGTGGTGTCATTCTGCTCTTGCACCGACCTTACTCATCAATCAGAAATCAAAGCTCTGACAGTTGCCAACATTAAAGGGCTGCTGCTGGTGTGTCCTGTGCCGAGAGGCTCCTTTCTGCGGAGCATATTAATACACTGTACGGGCCACAAGGAGCCTCGGCGCTAATCATGAAGGGAAGGAGACTCCTGAGCCGCACCAGGCTCGCTTCCAGTCAATATTCATACTGGAATATATACAGTCATCAAACAGGATTCACTAATGGACCGCTGAAGTGATTGAAGTGGGTCTGACACATTTTTTCCCCAAACCAACCAGGAATTGTAGACTTTCAGAGGAAGATGGTGTCGAGCGAGGAAACGTGAGTTTGATTGAAAAATCTTCTTTAGCGGCGATTGAATGAATAAAAATACCTCACGTTTCTGCTTTACTTACACACAGGTTGTTGTATTCCCTGAAGGGGAGCAAGCGGATGTATTCTTATTCCAAGGCTGATGATCCAGCAGGGGAGGGGGTGTTTCAAATTCAGAAATAAACCTGGCAAAGTCGCAGAAATCCGATAGAAGTAACCAGGAAGCCACAGCTGGCACGAAGAAGAGAAGAAAAAAATTAATCCTGATTCCGCTCATCTGAGTTTAAGGTGTGTTTTGCTCCACCCCTGTTGGGATTCTGAGCCGGGCGAGACGTCTGTTTATCTGGATCAAGCTGCAGAACTTCATCTGAGCCAGTTTAACATTCAAATGGTGTCTTTGACATCTCATGGAAGTCGCAGTTAACAATCAAGCGAACTGCTGTAACGCTCTTTGATCTGCTGCTTCAGTCAGACACTAATAATCACATTAACGGCCGTTGGCACCGAGCTGCAGATTTTATTTGCACCAGATATTTGTCTGCAAATTAGTTTTTAAATCCACTAAATTTTGGGCCATTTACAGTATAAGAAGGGGACAGGCAGCTTGACTCATTCAAAGTGTTTATTTTTTTATTTTCTTCCGAAAACGTGACAGGGTGGGCGCCGGCGCTGCTTATCGTAACCAAACAAGCGAAATTCCGTTCACCCCGAAATCCACCGCCCTCTGCCTCCCGGCATCACCATGACGAGGGCTGTTTTGCAAAGGGGCGGCGTCTCTGGAAATTGAGATGGAGCCTCACGTAGCGAATCCCCACCAAGACAAAATGCGTTCAACATAACATGCATGTTTCATGACGGCGGTGACAAGAAACTCCGCGTTGGCACCGAGCTGCGCGGTTTACGCCTTTACCAGCATCCCCGAGTATCTTCATTCTTGTGCGGAGACTGCGATTGAGCCTCTTTTTTTGTGTGTACTGCGACATGTTTATGGGCTAATAGGCCTTTGTTAGTAGTACTCTATTTATTTAATACAATTGTAGTGTGAACAGAAGGAATAATAAACAGGCTGACTAAACATACGATTCTTCTTTCGGGCTGAGAAAACCCTGTGTAAGGACACAAAAGGGGGACGTTTCCACTGCGGAAAGTAAATTCTTTTGAAGTGGAACTAATCATCTGAGGGATGGTTCTCGTTGTCCTAACAACGCAGCTGAATTGGAATGAGCCTCCCTTTTTTGTGGAAGATATGTTTTCTTTTTTTCATTCAGAACTGATGATGATAGTAGTTTCACGCCCTGTCCACCCACATTGTCCGTCCAAACCTCTTTGCAGATAAGTCTTTACTCGGAGACGCCGAACACACGGCGGGTGACTCTTGGACTGTGACGTCAGCCTCACTCCTCTGTCTGCCGCTCTTTACGCTTTTTAATGCCGTTAGAATGAAAAGAGAATCTCACAGCAAATCCTCTTCAATAACACTTCTTTCTTAGGGTGTGAAAAGATCAAGACCGCTCCTATATCATAATGTATCAGTCACTCCTTTAAGACAACAACAATAACAGTGATAATGAATCATAGGATTGAATTAAACATATATCTTGCATCAAGGGCAATGTTATACATTTCCTTATTTTCATTTACAATTGGCTGTTAATGTTTTTTTTTTCATTTGTTTTTTTATTTAAAAATGTCTACATAATGAAAACATAAAATAAAATATCTAAACCACGCTATGTAGTTTTATAGGTACATTGTGTGAGATTTAGTGACGTGTGGTAGTGAGAGTGCTTGTTGCTATGGAAAACCCTTTGTAAGAGAACCCATGGTTTTCAGTGAAAGCTCAAAAGAGCTACAGTAGGAACATGGCTGCCTCCATAGAGAGGACACACCCTGATATAAACACAAAGGATTCCTTCTTGTCTATTAAAAACATCAATATATGTATTCAGGTACACACTTGCACAAGTATCAGTACAATTATTTTTTTGTTCATTTTCTACTTTTAGAAATAATTTCACATAATTACACATTAATCTTGCATACTGGGCCCTTAAGCTGTGCTAAATACCTAATATAATGCTTTATTATTATGGTATATATGTGTGTGGAAAACAGTTTTATTCCCCTCATTTGTGCAATTATTCTAAAATAAAGCTGGAACATAAGGGACATTCAAATGAAAGGACCTGCTCGTGATCTAAAATCAAGTCTGTGTAGAGTAAATAAAGAGCCCCCCCCCTTTATTGTTTATATTAGATGAGGTCAAACCTCTCGTCAGAGTGAGAGAGCACAGAGACATTCCTCTGAGTAGAGACAGTCCTCTTCCTTTATGAAGCCACTAACCAGTCATAGCCTGTAATGATGAGGCCTCTGATTCACTGCGACCGCTCCTTTGTCTAAATGAGGGGATGTAACCGTGTGTCGCGACGCCTTGAGTCCAGGGGTCCCCCCCCCCTCAGTTTGGCCCCTGAGGGGACTGGAAAAGGTGATTTTGGCCTCGTGACCTCAGACTGAGAGAATTCCAATCTCTCACCGTTCCTAAATCTTTCTCTCCCGGCCGGCTGTATAACTGCTCCTCAGTTATAAACTGTTGGGCCTTTTCTGCCAGTCCCGCAGTCACCCAGCCGTTTTATTGTCTCATGGAGGGGAGGGGGGGGGGGGGGGGGGGGGGGTGGGGGGCCGGGGGGGGGGGGGGGGGGGGGGGGGGGTTGGTTAGGGTTCAGTTAGCAGTCATCCCCCAGAAACAGAGGGGAAGTGTTTGGAAAGAGGCTACTGGTCTGACTAATCACTCAGACCTGTTGTGGCTTTTTGTGTATGACACAAACAGTCAGATTTGAAGTGCACAAACAAAGACATACCAACAAGTATTCATTGTTTTATCTCAAGTATAAAGACATATAAATGCAGTTTAGAGTCAAACTGCACTATACCTATAATATTGGACAGGGCTATTTGTATTATTTACTGATGGAATCTACACGGGGAGTCGATCGATTGATTTTTCAGAAGTTGTGAAACCCGTTTTGAACCGTTCATGCTCCTCCATGCTTCTGTGGAGCCTCCCCACTGTGCTGCCATGCTCATTATACATGCATCCTTCTGATGGCTGGGCTACACAAGTCTACATTATTCATACATTGTCTCATAGATCATTCATCAATTGTGTTATGGCACTTTGTGGAGAATAACACCCGGTGAACAATTGCTGTCAATTTCTTTATTAGCTTGAGAAAAAAAACGAGAAATGTGTTGGATATTTCAGAATCAAAGGTATTTTTGTCTTTGCAGAATAGCGCCCCCTTGGTGGCGGAGCCGTGAATGTAGCCGTAAATGTGTCGGGACGAGGCGGGTGCAGCCAAAACAACTCGGTGTTTAGCTGATGTCATGATGTCGCAGGAGTTCCTCACACGCCAATTAAAAGTGCGTTCGGGCTCGGTGGTGCGGAATTTGGCGGCGGGTGCATCGGCAGTGATGTCACATAAAAAAGGGGGCGGATCTTCCTCTGTCGCCATGACGATTCCATGTGGCTGCGCCGAAGTAGAACGGGCAGGATTTTCCTCGGTTGTGTTTCTTCTTTAACGGAGGAGGCTGAATGTGTTTTGTCCCGTCACTGTCTGCCTGCAGCACTCACTGTACGTTCTCTACTGAGGCTACACACACACACACACACACACACACACACACACAGTATTGCTGACGAGAGCAGGTTATGGCAGGACACAGCCGATAAGCTTGTGGCACACTTGAATTTTCAGAGAGGAAATTCATCCCTTCAGAGGATACAAACTCCTCGAGTCCTCATGGAACCCCCTCCTCCCCCCTCCAGCCAGAAACACCCTCTTTCCCATTCTCACTGTATTGGAGATAGGAGGAGGGTTCGTGTCCCAGAAATTCAAAATGGTGCACAACCACATGCGTGCGCGTTTTGCCATTGATCAGTTGGGTCCCGTTTCGCTCAGGTCTTCCAAATATCCCAGAGCTCGTGTGTGTATATTTGGCTTTTTTTTTCCCTCTCTTTTTCTTTTTCTTTTTTTTACACGCCATGCGCTATCTGGTTGCCATTGTCATCACGGCAGCAGACTGGGAGCCGGGGAGAGGACGCCAGCGTGGTGCCAGTTGGCTGCAGTAGTGAAAACACAAGGCAGACACAGCACAATTCTAATCTCCGTGGTTCCAGACATGAAGGTCACTTCTGTGGTGATTGCAGTTTTCATGTGCTCCATTGGCCTCGAGACAGATTCCATAGACTGCACAGTGTGAGCGCCTCCACCTGCACCTTAACACCATCATCATCATCATCGTCATCACCGTCACCCACGCTCTCGCAGAAAATGAGATTGAAAGTGTTCATTATTTTTTCCCGTGCGTTATTGGGGTCAAATGATTCAAACGTGGTTATGTAACAGCAGCTGAGTACAAGAGTCGCTCCCCGTAAGAACTGTTGCACACATAATTGCGTCTTTTACTCATTGTATCTCTGTGCAAAATTTTCTAACGGCGTCCCGAGGATAGAAATTTGGATTTCACTGGAGGCCCGCGATAAAATCACTCTTTTCTTTTTGAAAGCAGACAAAAGCTGCTTTCCGCCTCTTTGTTGCACCGCGTTCACTGTAGCCTCCAACAAATAATGGGCGTGTGCACCTTTAAGTTGTACCTTCATCACTTTTCCTGCGGCTCTGCAGCCTATGGACCGATCCCCCTGGCGGTGCTTCGCTCGGTAAACAATAGTCCTGCAAATATCAGGGGCCAAGTCATTATCTTCCGCTCAGCAGGTGTAGACATTATTGGAGTGTTGAACTAATGATATGTAATGAGCTCGCTGTGACACATGTCTAGCCACCCTTGCTATCATGGGGCCCATTAATAGATAACAGCATTGTAATTAGTTTAGTTGGGGAAGCCAGACCTGAGCTTACGAATACATCAAACTATGTTTAAGTTGTGTTTGCACATTGTGTGCATTTTCACCCATTGTGTGTGTGTGTTGCACAAAAGTGTGTCAGTGTTGGTTTAGCACCGCTGCAATGCTGCGAACGCACACTCTGCTGCTTCCTCCTCTAATCCTGCCCATGTTCAATTGTGCGCACTTTATCTTTGTCTTTTTTCTTAAAAAAAACAAATAAAAATAACACCCTGGAAAATTATTCCAGCAAGAACAGTGGACGGAATCATCACATGTTGTGTTCTCTGTGTATTCACTGGGCCAAATTGAAAGAGCAGGACACAAACACATGGCTGTCTTAAAAATTTATATTGGAAATGGTTTTGATGTCGTACCCCACTGCAAACACTTTCAGGCTTTCGCGGGTCTCCTAGCAACGGCAAACAAAGGCAGGACCCATCTCAAGTTTCCTGTGGAGCGGCCAGTCCGGCGTGCCTTTGATCTTGACTGGGAAAATAGCTGAGTGGGCACTACTCACATTTGTCTTTCATTTACTCCAGCCCCCCTCCCACTGCCCCCACCCCCCCTCAATGAAAACCAGTCTGAAAACGAATGAGCATGAAAACACTTTCAGACTGAAAATCAGATTCATTCTTTTTTCTCTTCACTTTTTTCTGTTTCAATGTTTTTGATACTAAAACTTTTCTATGCAAATATATATCAATCATAAAACATGTTAATGTGAGTTTTTGTCCCAAAAAATATTTTCACATCCAATTCAGATGTAGAATCTTGTCACGAGCCGGGGATTTTTACATCTAAGCATTGATTTAATTTGTGATGATTTAACAGTTAAAACATAGTTTATTGATCAGGATCTGAATGTTTACACATTTAGAATTATTTTAAAATTGATCCTGACTTTAATTTGAAAAGGTGTTAAAATCTCTGTCTTGACTGAAAAGGTTTTCAGAAGCTTTTATTGTGAAAAGAACGACTGTGGATGTTTCAGATCATGTGACTTTTGACCTCTGGGTTGGTTCTCCTCCTCCTGTTTGTGACGTCACTGCAGCTGATTGTATAAAAGAAATAAAAGACTTTTTCTATTAAGATTCTTTTTGTTTCCTTTTAGAAATGAAGCTGAATTGATCAGTTGAGATATTTAATAATTACATTAGTAAACGTTATCATAAACAAATGTATATTGATCTGTGTCTGGGATTTTTTTTTTGTTGATACCTTTTCTATCTTCTCTTGTTACTCAATAATGTTGATATGACCAAACAAATCACCCAGTGAATATTGATTACTCACAGTTTGATGTGGGTGAAGATGGAGGCTTGGCTCCGCCCACCTGTGACAGAACAGGAGAACAATCATTCATTATACGAGTCTGAGCTCTGTCATCACAAAGAGACAAACTGTTTCCATGACGACCAAACACAAACACTCACCTGCGGCAGGAAGTGATCGCCCCCTGCAGGAAGTCCTGAGACCAGATCAGCAGGTCCAGGTCTACAACAGAACACGGGATCCAGATCAGCAGAGGATCGGGTCTTTGAGTCATTGCATGAATGTACTTACAGACAGGTGGCCCCGCCCCCTCGCTCTCGTCTGCGGTGTGGACCAATCAGGGTGGAGGAGGGTCAGGACGGGAGCAGCTGTGGAGAAACAGACGTCACCTCAGTGTGTTTCACTGTTTCATGCATCATGCACAGCATCGTACTCACCAGCAGGTGGAGCTGTTGGACCAGTCTCTCTCTGTAGAGACCTGTGAGGTCACCTAAAGGGGAGGAGTCAGACGTGCAGCTGGGCGGAGCAGGGCAGGGCGACTGGGAGTGTGAAACAATCGGCAGCAGAGGAACTATTGATCGGCAGCTGATCAATAATCTGCCACTGTAGCACTTCCTGTTCCCTCCTGTAGAGGTCAGTCTGACATCGTTCAATGAGGCAGCGCGAGAGTTAAAGGTGCAGTGTGCAGGTTTACTGTCCGAAATGTGACACAGAACAATGAGGCTTTAAATCAGACTTTGAACTGTTGCTTTCTTCAACCCACTAAATCGGACACACTGCACCTTTAATGACACAACATTAGAACCTCCGACGGACTGGAACGTTGACTCGCTCCAGGGAAGTGACAAAAACTCCAGCGGAGGGAGCTGACCTCAGGTCAGCGCACACACACACACGAGGTGCAGGTCACATGTGAGACTGAAAACACAGCACAGACACTAGAGGGCGACAGAGACGTGTCAACGCTTTATTCAAGTAACAAAACTGACAGCAGATGCTCGGCTGTGGTATTTACACACATGTACAGAGAGTCCAGCTGATCCAGGGTCAGTCCACACACACACATACAGAGTCATGAACACTGACTTGTACTCACACACACACACACACACACACTCTCTGATCCTGGATCAGCTCACGAACAGAACCTCTAACGTATTTACAGAACAAATGAAACTGAAGCTTCAAACATAAATAAAACATTCAAACTTTTATCAGTGGTGATCAAACTGCAGCAGGAGGCGCACGCACCTGCAGACACACACACACACACACACACACACACAAATATACATTAATCACATCATCAATCTATTCTCTGATAAACTTTCTATTTCTGATTTACTCTCTGACTGGAAACGATGAGGTCATACAGGAAGTACTTACAGGTGAGTGGCGTCACACGACGGTGGCAGGGCCAATCACAGCGGCAGCTTTCTGAGGATGAACACACGCAGTTAACGTCTGAATGCAAAGTGTGTGTGTGTGTGTGTGCGTTTGATTGCGCGTGTGCGACTCACTGATGAAATGAACTGGCTGTTAAGGTGCTGCTTGTTGGAGGAGGAAGAGGAGAGGGGCTGGCCGGGGGGGCTGGCCTCCTCGGGCAGCGCCTCCTGGAGGTGGGAGGAGACGCAGCCGCTGTCGGAGCCGGTGGAGCCGGAGAGGCAGCGAGAGGAGGAGCCTGAGCTCTCTGTGGCTGAGAGAGAGAGAGAGAGAGAGAGAGAGAGAGGATGAGTGAGGAGTGACGCCTCCTGTCAGAGACACCATCACTGAACAACATGGCCGACGCTGTGTGCGTACTCATGGAGGGCTGACTGCTCGTCTCGTGCTCCTGCTCGTCCTCCTCGATACAGGAAGTGATGAAGGAGCTGTCGGCAGCAGGGGGAGGGAGCAGGTTCTCACTGGGGGGGGGACACAGTTAGGGAAACGGGTCACATGGTTGTGTGTGTGTGTGTGTGTGTGTGTGTGCGTGTGCGTGTGTGTGATACCTGAACATGTGCAGGTTGAGCGGCCCCAGCAGACTGGAGGAGGAGGGGCCTGAGGGGGAGGGGTCAGAGGTCACTGCTCCTCGTTTGAAAGGGTTGGAGTGGTCGAAGACGGAGACGGCGATGGACGCCCTCGTCCTGGCGCCTGGACACACACACACACACACACAGGTCAATATGTCATATAAACATGAGTGTTTCTGAACAGAGGTGCGTGTGTGTGCGTGTGTGTGTGTGCGTGTGTGTGTGTGTGTTGTTACCTCGGCTCTTCATGATGTAACGAACAGCCCGGTCACTGATGGCGGCGTCACTCGGCTTAATGTCCAGAAACGGTTTGTTCCCGACTCCCATCGACACCATCTCCTTCAAACGCATCTCTACACACACACACACGCACACACACACACACACACGCACACACACACACACAGCGTCACAGCAGGACACGGTGTCGTCACGGAGGGGCTCGGCCGGCTCGCGCGGTACCTTTGTTCTTGGTGGCCTGCGTCCACAGGATGCGGGCGACGTCGGAGGTCCAGGCCTCCTTCACCTCGGTGTTGGCTGCCTGCAGGGTGAAGGTCTGGTTCTTGGACGTCCTCCTCCGGAACCAGATCTCGAAGCGGAGCCCGCAGTCGCCCGTGGACTCGGTCAGACCCACGTCTGCAGTCTGCGGGGGGGACGGAGCATGTTGTCAGCGCCGGCCGTGAGGCGGGGGTTGGACCCCCGTGTGACGGGCGGCGCGGCGTTACCTTGAAGGAGTGTTTGTAGATGAACACGTCCAGGCCGCCCTCCATCTTCTTGGGTTTGCTGAAGAGAACCAGCTCCTCGAACAGGAAGATGTGGCGCTGGCTCTTCCTCCTGCCGCTCCACACCGTGAACTCGTCCTGGCGGATCAGCTGACCCTGCTCCTTCAGGTTCACCTGCGCAGATGCTCGGTCAGTGTTTCACAATAAAAGCTGTTGAGCTGAATGTTGTCTGCTCTTTAGGGAAAAAAAAAAAAAAAGCTGAATGAAATCAGCTCATTGTCTTTCAAAACAAAAGAGCTGAACTGACCGTGATGAGCTTGTATTTTTTTCAAAATAAATGCATCTACATGTAAAGTCAAAATATTAGCAGCATATCCACTCTTGTCTTTTCAAAATAAAATAAAATAATTGGCTTTTTTTTTTTGGATTGTTGAACTGATTGGAAGCGCCTCCTGTTGGCTCCTGTTCTTTCAAAATAAAAGCATCTGAACGGATTGGAAGTGCCTCCTGTTCTCTCAAAACAAAAGAATTGATCAATAAACTTACATCACAGTCTCGAATGGCGTCCATCGCCAGCAGGTCGTTGCCGTGGCGAAGCTGAAACTTGACCATCTTGGTGGCGGCCTGCAGGGCGAGAAGCTCCGCCTCCTGAGCCACGCCCACCTCCTTGATGAGGTCAGTGAGCAGCAGCGCGTACTTGCTCATCCGCTGGATGGGCTTCAGCAGGTACGAGGACAGGTCCATCTTATCGCCCAGCTCCACCTGCTTCCTCTGGAGAGGGGGGTGAAAAGGTCAGAGGTCACACGGAGGGTGGTGGGCGGAGCCTGAGAGGGACGGTCAGGGCGCGAGCTCTCACCCTGAAGAAGGAGTTCCCGTGGTTGGCCAGCAGAGCGTCAGACTTGGGCTTGTTCTTGCTGTAGAGGGCGTAGAGGCCAAACTGCTCCTGCTGCCGGCGTCAACATGCGGAGGAGCGTCACAGGCGCGTCAACAACAACAACAACAAACAACATCAACGACACGGGGGTCGCGCGCCTGTGCCGAGGAACCTACGTGTCGGAGGAAGCAGTGGGGCACTCGCAGCGGGTGTTTCCAGCAGGACTCCAGCTCCCGGAGGAAGAACTGGTTGTGGAAGTCCAGGAGCTTCTCCAGGTTCCCGAAGACGACGGAGCGCTTCCCCCTCAGGTCCTGGGGGAGGTCCGCGCGGTCCATCTCGGGGAAGTAGTGGTGGATGATGTACTGCAGCGAGCGCACGTACTCCTGCTCCGTGGTGATCATCTCCTGCACGATGTGACGCAGCTTACTGCAGACACACGGGAGACACATCGGTTCAGGAACCCGGGAAACTATCCACTCATACAACAAGTGGCATAAATGTGGAAAAGACATGCCTGACGCGTGTGTGTGTGTGTGTGTGTGTGTGTGTGTGCGCATCGCATAAATGAGAAGTAGCGTATGTTACGTCAGTTCCTTAAACTTCCGTTACGGAGGAACATGAATTAAAGGTGCAGTGTGTAAGAGTTTTGTTACGTTTTTGTCACTTGAATAGAATCACAAAACAATTATAGAACAATTGTTTTTTTGTTTTTTTAAATAACCCTTTAATGTATATTTACACCGGCACTGAGTCCACCCTGTGGGGGCTGCCATGTTGTTACAGTAGCCCAATAGAGTGGACGTATATTAAACATCTCCCGGCAGGTTGAGGTGGTAATATGCATCTTAACCAGAAGATGTCACCAAATCCTACACACTGTACCTTTAAAGAGTCGATCAATCGATTCAGGAAAATCTTTATAATGGATTGATCGTTTCGGCCCTACGTGTTTCCTGTTATGTTCTACAGACGCGTATTGTGAAGCCCAGGTTACGCACCTTCCCCTGGGTCGGAGGTCAGAGGCCGAGCTCCCGTTGGTCCTCGGGGTCCCGGGCGTGGCAGGGCTGCGTCCCTGACCCGTCCAGTTGAGGGCAGGCGTCCTGGGGCAGAGCGTGCGGTCGGCCGCCTCCGTGCTGCTGACCTCCAGCCCCCGGATGAAGACGCCGGTGTTTCCCCTGCGCACCGGCTCGCTGAGGGTGCGAGGGCACGGCC
>JAFBJT010108136.1:3266-36761 GCA_016785325.1 Chascanopsetta lugubris | reverse complement strand
ACGCTTGGATGGATGGACAGACAGAAGGATGGACAGACAGAAGGATGGACAGACAGAAGGATGGATGGACAGACAGAAGGATGGATGGACGCTTGGATGGATGGACAGACAGAAGGATGGACAGACAGAAGGATGGACAGACAGAAGGATGGACGCTTGGATGGATGGACAGACAGAAGGATGGACAGACAGAAGGATGGACAGACAGAAGGATGGATAGACAGAAGGATGGACACATTAGTTTCCTCAATGAAGATCTAAATTCTTTTCTTATTTCTAAATGTGTCCTCACTCATCAGGAAACCAATAGAACAAGTAGGAGTCTGTCACAGTCTGATTCAGTTCAACTCTCAGGACACACAGGGAACCAGCTGTGGAACCAGGGGTGGAACCAGCTGTGGTGGAACCAGCTGTGGAACCAGCTGTGGAACCAGCTGTGGAACCAGCTGTGGAAGCAGCTGTGGAACCAGTGGTGGAACCAGCTGTGGAACCAGCTGTGGAACCAGCTGTGGTGGAACCAGCTGTGGAACCAGCTGTGGAACCAGTGGTGGAACCAGCTGTGGAAGCAGCTGTGGAACCAGCGGTGGAACCAGTGGTGGAACCAGCTGTGGAACCAGCTGTGGAACCAGGGGTGGAACCAGCTGTGGTGGAACCAGCTGTGGAACCAGCTGTGGAACCAGCGGTGGAACCAGCGGTGGAACCAGCGGTGGAACCAGTGGTGGAACCAGCTGTGGAACCAGCGGTGGAACCAGTGGTGGAACCAGCTGTGGAACCAGCTGTGGAACCAGCTGTGGAACCAGCGGTGGAACCAGCTGTGGTGGAACCAGCTGTGGAACCAGTGGTGGAACCAGCTGTGGAACCAGCTGTGGAACCAGCTGTGGAAGCAGCTGTGGAACCAGCTGTGGAACCAGCGGTGGAAGCAGGGGTGGAACCAGCTGTGGAACCAGCTGTGGAACCAGCGGTGGAACCAGTGGTGCTGTGTCCTGGTGTAGTTTGAGGGTCTAAATTCTCACAGTGGGGATGAATCTCCCTTCTCTTTCCTCCAGCTCTTCACTCTGTGTCCCAGCTTTCAATCAATTGGTTTCATTAAACACAACCCATGCTTTTATGTCGGCTGGAGTGTGTGTGTGTGTGTGTGTGTGTGTGTGTGTGTGTGTGTGTGTGTGTGTGTGTGTGTGTTAGTAGTAAGTAGTAGTTTTATCATGGCGTCTGTGTGAGTACAGTATGTGCCAGTCAGCAGCTTCACTGTTGTTAATCAGATTTAATCTCAAATAGGCAGAACATGTTCACACACACACACACACACACACACACACACACACTCACACAGTCTGACCTCCACTCACACTCATCTTCAGCTACCTCACACACACACACACACACACACACGCTGTGAGTTCCTGGATAAAAACAGTACGGGAGCCGTCACTAACGGAGCTGTGACTTGCTTCAGTGACGTTTGTGGATCAAATAACACAAATCTTCCTTTCACCAACATGTTCACTTTCTCACCCAGTGGCGCAGGGCGGCTGAGGGCGGCCGCATTGAGCTGACGCTGGTTCGATGCCCTGCATGTGCAAGGACAAAGCCCTCGCTCTCCTTTGCCAGCTGGACCAGTGTTAGAGAAGGATTAAGATGGAGAGTAGAGCAGGTTTAAACCCGGAGCTAAAGCTTGACTTTGTCTTTGTAAGCACAAGGACTGAGGGGCTTAGTTTGGTTTTCAGCCCACTCTGGGTTTCCTGTCATGTCATATGTCATGTTTAGATATATGAAAATATGTACATATAGAAAACATATGATATACAGTATGTAAAGAGTGTGTGTGTGTGTGTGTGTGTGTGTGTACATATGGTGGTTCCATTCAGAAATGATGGAGTCACTCTTAACATCTGAAGAAGAGATACTCCACATGTGCTGAGGACATATCCAGAGTGTTGATCACAAAATGATCCAGTACAAGTTCTCATTATACAGAAGGTTGTTGTTTCTAATGCATTTGGTTCAGCGTGGACAGGATTTGAGTGAAGAGGATGTGTGTGTGCTTCCATAAGGATCACATGACGTGAATAAGAATATTGACACCATGTTTTGTCATGTCCCATCATTCATGTTAGTCTGGTTGCGTGTTACACGTTGTGTGTTATCTGTTAGCTTCATGTTTAGATGACGGTGCCACCATGTGTTTAAAGCCAAGTCTTGTGATGATCTAAGTCCATGTTTGAATCAAGTCTTGTAGTTTGTCCATGTTCAGGCCTTCATGTCAACAGTCTTGTCCTCAGTGAAACACGTGTGTCAAGTTGATGTCACAGCGTTTTTGTCCCGTTTGCACTTCCTGTGTTTTATTTTGAAGAGTGACTCTCCTCTCGGTCCAGGTCATTTGCCCTTCCTCCCTCCTGTGATTGCCCTCATGTGCTCCAGCTGCGTCCCGTTACCCCCGTGTATATCTGCCTGTGTCCTCCCGTTCGTTGCTCGTCATGTGCTCGCTTCTGTCTTGTTCTTGTCTTGATCACGTCCTTGTTTTTTCTGCCACTGTTCATTGTGAACTGCCCTGAGCGGAGCTGCCAGCCTGTTTGTTCTTGGTTTATCTTAGATTGTTTCTTTCCTCAGCAAGTGGTTTTCAGTTTAGATTTTTATAAAGTGTTTTTGTCAAGTTTTATCTTGCAACCTTTTGTTGATAAAAAAGGAACTTTTGTCAAAGTCTGCTCGTGGGTTCTTTCCAGTTGAGTTCTTCAAAGTCTGTGAACAAACACTGATTCCTATGTGAAATGAAATGAGCTCTCACTGTTCAGCTTTCAAATACCTTGAACTTGTCGTCAAGTGATAACATTGGGGAATGTAGCCCGGATAAAAGGATGCACTGTTACTTTCTTTGATTAAATCAAGTGAAGAAATCCACTAAAGTTCCAGTGTCACGGGAGAAACACCACAGACACTGAGGCTCAGTTTAAGGTTATCTTTCTTTTCAGTTCGACGAACAATGATCTAATTACATATGTGATTCAAAGCTTTTACACCAATATAAAAATGATTATTAAATTCATTGATTTCCTTGAATTCATATATTTTCATGATCTGTGACAGATTGTGAGATGTGTTTGAAAGGCTTTTATTCTGCTGAATCAAGAATCTAAGTTATATATTTAAAAGCATGTTCAGCAAAATAATATCTTAATCTCATGATCTCTTATCTTATTGGACCTGGGTTTGCCACTGTAAACAATATGTGAATTGCTTTTTACATTGAGAGATTGTAAGTGTTCATCACATAACTGAATATTCAAGGAACTTGTGAGCAGGAATTCAACCTTCAAAGCAAAAATCATTTGAACCGTCAGTGTGTTGCTCAGAGACACTTCAGCAGGCTGGTGGGACAGATTGGTAGAGGATGACCATGAAGCCATTGCAATAATGTTGAACTGTTTCTGTCTCATGTTTTAGCATGGAATCTTAAACTGGTGGAGAAGGTTGAAATGATACAAAAGAATTAAGCCACATTCCATTAGGGAATTAAAAAGAGAGAGAAAGTAAAACATGTATTGCGAGATTTATTGGGGAGTGAGATGAAAATAGGAAACAACACGATCAGTACAATCGCGCTCAGCGGCTCAGATGAATCCACCGTCGGCTGAATGCGGCGCTGGAGGCGCTGCAGGACCCACACCGGCTCCAGCATGAGATGAATTGCGTTAAATCCCAGCTCTCTGGGGCTTTTCTGCCCTGTTTAACCACGCAGACAAACAGAGGAGGCTGGGATTGTGGGGCACAGAGCAGGGATTGAATATTGCTGATCTGTCGCCCAACTACAGCAACACAAAGCCAACACAAGGCTGGAATTATTGTTTGTGTTCTGGGAGCCGCCACAGCCACAGTTTGGGCCAAATACTTTGGCAAAGTTCAGACTGGCTGGTCGGTCTGTTGTTTCTTCCTTATTCCCGCTGGGCTCCTCTTCACAGGGGAAGAGGCCGAACGGTCTCCGGAGAAGTTGGATGAGTGAGTTGGAGCCTGTGATTGGACGGAGCAGCAGACATTGGATGTTGTAGAGCTGCTTTGAGGCTGCAGGCTTTGGGCAGAGGAAAGAGGAAAGAGCCGCCTTTGTTTAATCTCCCGTGATGGTGAATCACCGAAGCGCACGGTCATGTCGCCATAGTGATCGTCCCAAACATTGGCTGCTCAAACCCAGACACAGATTCAGGCCCTGTCGGGTCTGAGGACGTCAACTCTGAGAGAAGAGCCGTGTCGGAGAAGTTTCAGGAGTGTGTGTTTGTGATGTGGATTTGTTGAAAACTGCTGCCTCCTCTGAGGGAGTGGACATGTTTAGTGCAGGTATGTGATCTGGGACAATGAGGGACTGCACCCTGGTCAGTGTGGGACGGTGAGACAGAAGAAACCGAATGAAAAGAAGAGATATACTCTCCACGGTGGGCTGTCGGACATAAGACCACTGGCTTTCAAGCCTCTTGGCTTGTGTCCAGTTGAGGCCCCTTGTCTCATTCCAGGTGTCTGGGAGTTTTACGCTTGAGAAAGTATCTTCATTAAAATGACCATATAAAGCCAACAGGAGGAAAACTGTTTGGAGATAAATAAAACCAGAAATCCTAAACCCAAACCTCTTGTGATTCACCCAGCAGGAGAGTAGAACTAGATGAAATGGAGGTGAAGTTGCATGTTACGGCTGAATACACCTCAACTCTCTCTTTCAAACGTGTGGAAGAACCTTTTTCCCGCCAACAGTTACGATCAAACATCAAAAGATTGAATGAGTTCATTCTAAAAACACTGTGGAGGCACCGAACAGAGGACCTTCTTTCTGATTCCTGGTACATGACACACACAATGCTCATGTTCACACTGGAGCCCGAACTTCACCAAACTGCACATCAACATCAATATATATGCATATCAATAATCAATCCAGGACATTTGAAATGTATCGTGTCAAGAGTGTTTCTTAATGCAGGACTTGTAATGGATAGTTTGACAGAAGAGATGGATCCTGATAAACCTCCTTCTGCTGGTTTTTATAGTGTTTGCTCCTGCAGCAGTGAGGTGTTTCTCCACTGCAGAGCCAAACCTCTTCTGTCAGAGGTCAGAGGTCAGAGGTCAGCAGAACGAGCAGAGCGAGGACCAGCACTGATACCTCACATAGCAACAGCACAGGAGTTAGACTGCAGGGGCTGTTTTCCAAATCTCCATGGTAACGGACAAAAACCCTGGAAAGAATCTGGGACGATCACTTTGTAAAGTCTCGCTCTTTCACTCTCTTTGTCTCTTTGTGTGTGTGTGAGTGAGAGAGAGAGAGAGAGAGAGACTGCAGGGAGTGATTGGATCAGAGCCAGCATGATGGGATACACCCCTCACATGACCCCTGGCAGTGAATCATCTGTAACTTTGCTCAATATAAAACATAAATATGTGCAAATGGGTGACAATGACCCACATTACCCCCTGCTGTGATCTGTGAGGCCACTCTGAGTGTCTCCAGTCAAAGGACATCACATCCCACATGTCACTTCCATGTGTCTGCCTGCATCAGAGAGTATCACTTCCAGCCAGTGACAGCTGCAGATGATGTCTCCTCTCTGACATCACACAAACCTCAGGGTTGTGCTCGATGATACAGAAAAACTCTCAATCGATCAATATCATTGTTTTCTTTGAATAAATGCCCTCTGAGTCAGAATGGTGTTCATCTCGCCCAAAGACAGACAGGATCTGCTGAGCCTGAGGCTCACTCTCCCTTCACATGCCTCACTTAGTCAATGACCTGATGAAAGTCAGATGTCATCATGGGCCCGAGATGCTTCCGGCCCATTTGTTCGTAGCTGGTTTGATTTTCATCAAGTTTCACCTCGACTCTTGATGTGACTGTTTCACTGTATTATTTACTCTCGGCTGCTGTGTTCATTTGATTCGTCCTCTGTCTATGTAAGAAAGACGGATGTTCTTTACGAGAAAAAGAAGATACAAACTTTATTTATGTGACACTTCATGAGGGGACATTTCATATGCTCCACCTTATTTATTGTATATTTGAATCTTGTATATTAGTTTATATTTTCCACACCTTTCACCACTGCTCTGTCGCACCTGATCACTGCTCTTGTTTTTCTTATTGCACAAGTTTTTCATTTCTTAAAAACAAAAAAAAGTATTTGTTTTGTGGCTTGATCACAGCTGAGCAGGTAACTGAGCCTCCGTGCATGTGTATGATGACTGGTAAATACACGCTGAACCTTTGACACAGCACCTTTAATACCTCATTCTTTCCCTGCTCAGAGTTTTGCCCCAGTGGTTTTTCCTGACTCTTGCTGAGGGTCTGAGGACAGAGGACGTTTCCCTGTGAGACAAACTGATTTGTGAATGCGAGCTATATAAATAAAATGTGATTTGATTTTGCTAGATTTAACAGAGCCCAATCATATAGGCCGCTTAGCACTTCCTAGATTGCTCTGAGCAATTTTCTTAGGTCATGATGTTAAAATAAATAACAGGTCTTTTGATTGTTTCAGTTCCATATCTATCAAAACCTTTTTTTATTATCTGAAAAACCTAACAGGGTTTATTGAATATAATAATATCCATGGATGTCACAGACAAGCGAAAACAAACAAAACAATTAGATGTAACATGGATTCATTTCGTATTGTATTCAGTAAAAAAATGGATTATTGTACTTGTATTGGTGTATGATCTATAGTTATTAGATTGAAAAATAAAGTAAAAAAATACGTTGATATTGTCACATATACATGGAATGGATGTAATGATTGGATGAACACCATCAACATAAATCCTGTAAACATATATTTGTACTTGTGCAGAGAAAGGAAGAAGAGGCACGTGTCTGTGGGGTCGGGTTGATCTGCCAGAGTTCAGATCATTTTCAGATTTATATAAAAAGAATCCAGGAGAGTCATTTCCTCCGCTCACCGTTTGACCTTTGATGTCCTGCTGTCAAAGTATGGGACAGTATTGTCCACATCTCTCATGCAGCGTCTCCAGCGAGTCGTGTGCTTGCAGTGCGTTGCTTGCTCCACTAGATGTCCCTCTAGGCTGAGTGACAGCCGAGCGCTCCCCCTCAGGATGGACCCGCCCATCTGCCAGTTTGAACTCAACCGATGCAAAAGAGGACAGACTGCCCACTTTGTTGGGCCAGGTTCTGGACGTGTTGATGGTGGGCGACACCTTGAAGCCTCTGGCCGTCACACTGCTCAAGTCCCGCTTCACACTGTGCAGACTGGAGTCCTCCTGAAACGGGTCCGAGTCACTTCCATGCGGCATGTTGAAGTAGGTGCACTTTGGAGTCGGAGGCTTGGCCATGTCCTCCAGCTCTGATGAGGAGATGGCTACAAGGGGGTTGGGCTGGGTTTGAGGATGACGAGGAGAATCCTCAGCATTGTTCTCCTGACCCGAGTCGGTGGAGGTGCTGTCCACATCACCGTACATCCCCAGAGCCACTGGGGGGGACTTTCTGATGAGGTGGTTCTCCTTCAGCAGCCACCTCCCTCGATCGATCAGAACCCCGTCACCGGTGTCCTTCTCTGAGCTGTGGGAGATGCACTGTGCAGGTTCAGCGTCTGCCTTTAATGAGCTCGAAGCACTACAATAAGACAGATCCTCTTTTGAGGCTTTGGTTCCTGAATCATCGGACGGGAACCTCTCTTCTTCATGACTTGCCAGGTTCAGGTTGGTCTCCACATGTGGGACGTCCCTCTTGGAGGTGAAGTCAGGAGACAGTTGGTCTGAGGCCTCCTCTCCACTCTCACTTACAAGGTCTATAGAATCCTGAGTTTTGTATCCGCCGCTCTCTGAGGTGTCTGGTCTGTAATCAGACAGATCTGAGGTGTTTGGGCTCGGGAGACGTTTGAATCCATATGACCTGGAGTCTCTTCTTCTTTTTGAGATGTTTGGTTTAGTTTGGATGATTCGAGCATAGTCCTGCTCGATCCGGACGTTCCCTCGAGCGTCGTATGTAAATGTCAGAGATGAAGACAGCAGAGCAGAGTTGACAAAGTCCAGAAGTTCCTGAGATATTTCCACAGGATGTGTCAGACCCACACCGCCCCCCTCATTGAGCTCCGCCCCCTCACCTGTGTCGTGGTCTGTCCTCCTGCCCTCAGTGTTCTCACTCTGACCCTCAGGGGAACTCTTGGTTGGTGACTTCTGGGTTGACTTCTGTTGTAGATATGAAGCTTCTTCCAGAAGGTGGTCACAAGCCATAACCTTATCACAAGGATGTTCTGAGCTGATCTCTGATCCCACAGGCTGCCCATGCTCTTCATCCTCTGCCGCCTCCTCTTCCTCCTGTCTGTCTTCTGCTTTCATCGAGTCTTTACTTCCTATCTCCTCTACATACGTTTCTTCAACTTCTTCCAAACTCTTCTCTGTGTTGTCCTGCTCTTCACTCTCATCACCACTGTGATGATGTTCAATGATATTGTCCACCTCATCTACCTCATCTGTTTCCTCTTTCTCTGCTTCCTCTTCTTTCTCCTCAGGAATTAGGTCCATTTCTTTGTCAGTGAAGGTTTCTCCCTCCTCTCCCTCCTCTTCCTCTATAAAAGCCTCCACATCCTCTTCTGTACTGTATTCAACCTCAGCAACCTCCCCTTCTTCCTCGGTGTCCTCCACCTCAATATTTCCATTAGCCTTAATCATCTCATCTGCTTCTTCCTCAGTCATGTCCACCTGCTTCTCCTCATCCTCACTTTCTTGCTCATCCTCCTCTTCCTCAATGCCGTCTGTCCCTCCTGTCTCTTCCTTCTCTGTCTCATACACACCCTCTCTCTCATCTGTCTCTACGAAGCTGTCCACCTCTCTTTCATCATGATTGCCCTCTTCCATCCTTCCCCCCTCCTTCTCTTCTACCACTCCTTCACCTGCCTCCCGTAAGGTCCCCTCTTCCTCCTCATCTGCAGTCATCACCTCCTCAGTCCCTTCCCCTTCTTTCTCCACAGACTCTTCAGCACTTCCTTTCTCTGTCTTCTGATCCTCATTATCTTCAATCAATGTCTCCTCTTCTTCATCTCCTGTCCTCTTGTCTTCTGTGTCTCTATCTACCTCCTGCTCTTCATCGGCCTCTTTTTGAGTTGGAGCCTCACTTGTTTCTGTCTGAGCTACTTCTGAATCGTTCACATCCACGTCTGTTCCATCAGCCTCTTCAGGCTCTAACGCTCTGTGGACAACTCCATGACCCTGATCGTGTCTGCTGTTGTTCTCCTTTAAGCGAGTGTCATCAGGATCTGTGGATTTAGCTTCATATTGACATTCATGAACAAACTTCTCTACATCTTCCTCTGACTCAGACTGGTTTCTCTCCACGTCCACCGTAGTGCTCTCCTCCGTAGGGTAAAACCTCCTGGCATGTTGGATGGTTGAGGAGATCTCTGCTCTGAGGTCCTGTGGTATGTTCAGCTCTCCCATCAACTCCTCAATGCTCAGATGTTGATCCTCAAATATGTCTCGTCCTTCCGAGACCACGTCCAGAGCAAACTCTGTTTCTGAAACTTTGGGGGACAGTGGTTCGCTCTTCAGCCTCTCTCTCAGAATCTGGAAGTCATTCCATTGGTCTCTGAGCTGTGAGGAGGTTCTGCTCTGCAGCTCCATCAGACTCGCTCTCTGCTCCTCTTTGTCCTCGATGGCAGAGATCTTCAGCAGGGACTGCATCATCAGCATGGCTTCTGAGGTGCTGCTTGATTGGTCTGCATCTACCTGAGCAGAGCCTGCCAGGCGATCCCTCAGAGTCATGACCGATAAGAATGATAGAAAGGCTTTGTACGATGAGCCGAACACTGAGCCGACCTGTGTTTGGAAATCTGGACGACTGTTGCATTTCTCCAGATTTGATGTTGTGTTGATGTCCGACGATCTCCTGATGTTCTGGATGGACGAGCACAGCTGACGCAGAACCGGTTTGATCTTGTCTTTGGGACTTAAACTGTTGGATGAAATGGATTCATTGGTCGGTGGACCAATGGCTTCTGCAGATTTATGTGTCTTCAGCTGGTTTCCCTGAGGTGCTTCATCCACTCTGACACATGGCATCGAAACACAGAATGTTTTTTGTTCGCTGCCCAACAAAGATGTTTCTGGTCCCTCGTGGTAAAGAGGAACCGGCCTACATGAAGCAGATTTCTTGAAAAAGTCAGATGAATCATCCTGACATTCATTCTTCTCATCATCAGTTTCACCACCGATCTCAAACACCACCTCTGATGGAGGCTCTACTTCATCGGGGGCAGCCTCATCATATGGATCCTGGTCTTGGCCTACACTCTCCAACCAGTTCTGGACATACTGGTGGATTTCTGAGGGTGTGGGGTTCAGGGAAGGTGTGGAAACACTCTCTGTGAACTCTGCAGACTTCTTTGGTGGTGGTGTTCTGTTCTCAGAGATGGACTTGGGTTTGCTCAGTGTTTTCCTACTTAGCAGAGAAGATCTTTTGGATTGTAAAATGTCTGATATGTTCTTTTTCATTGGGGGTCTCCCACTCGGAGTGTTTACATTATGGCCATTGTCTCTTGTGGTTTGTCTCATAGGAGAAGTTATTTTCACATTTTCTGCTTTGTCAGATAAGGCTGAACTTTTCATGGTCTTTTCATCTTTCATTGTTTTCTTAGTCTGAGGCTTGTTTACTTTCCTCTCTACCACTTTACCTCTTTGACCACTTTTACCACTTTCACGTGGACCCAGACTCTTTCTCCCCATGCTGGTATTACTACTGAGCATGTCAGAAGAGGAGTGTTTGCTCTTTTTGAAGTCTGAATTCTTGGGATTGGCAGCAGGTTTAACCCTCTTTTTACTCTCCTCACTTTTTGGGGACTTGCCTTGTTTCACTGGTTCATCGATGGGCGAGTTTGTTGCCGTCTGAGCATCGTCCTCAATCGCTGTCGACAGATCGTTCATGACCTCGCGTCTCGTACATATTGGCTCTGATGACAACGATAACATCTCTTCTCTGAGGCGTTGTTGTGAGTCAGAAGTGAGTGGCTGTCTGCTAAAATCTATATCGCAGTCATTGCTTGATGAACGTGGCCCTGACTCACTGGACACTCGACCACCATGTTCAGCAGTGGAGCCATGTAGAGGAGCACCATCTGCACTATATTCTTCATTTACAAAATAGTTGTCGTAGCAGCCTTGACTCTCGAAGATATGCATGACAGTTTCTGCGACCTCCATCCCCGTGTTCTGTATCTGAAGGACCTCGGCCGCCCCTGACGGCCTGACGGAGGAGCGGGAGCCTTTGTTTCCTTTCCCTGCGGAGGCCGTTCTCCGAGGTCTGGGGACGGCTCGGCTGCTGCTGCCGCTGCTGTGTCGTACCACACAGAATCCCTCTGTGGTCTCACCGTCAGCCGTCCTCTCCATGTAGGAATAATGTCCCCGGCTGCTCTCTTGAACCCCCGACTCCGTCACCATCTTCACACTGCCAACAGATGCCATCTTATGGACATGTCGAGGACCTGGAGTCGGGGTGCGTTTGATGCGTGCTTTGGCTTTTCCCAGCGCTTTAGGAGAGTAACTGTTATGTGCATGCTTATCATTAAAGCACACACCCTTGGCCGCTCCATTAGGTTGGTTTCCCTTTTTGATGTCTCCTTCACTCAGGCTGGAAGTATCTTTGGCAATGGCAGCGTTTGAGTCGGGCGAGCTGTTGGCCGACTCAGAGATGGAGGCGCAGACTGTCCTTCTGCTCAGGCAGTGGCGACTGAGCGTGGTGGTCCACTGGAGCATCTCCTCCTCTTTGATGGTCAGGCGCACTTTCATTTCAACTGTCATGCTGCCATCTTGATTGACACGGAAAGACTTTTCAATGTCGTCATCCTGAGGTAAGATGCAGGCATGAAGCTCAGTATTCACCCTCCCTGTTCCACGGGGCTCGATGGCCGTGTGTTGCCGGTTGACTTCTGTTTCATACGATCGATGATGCTGATACATGTGGCTGTTCATGCCTCCATTTTTAGACTTGTTTATCTGGTTGACAATATGTCGCTCCGATGACAAGGAGAAGTTCCTGGAACCTCTTCCACTTGAGATAGCTTTGTTGTTGTCTTTGGCTGGAAGTGGAAGAAAAGAAAAAGAGAATAAGAAAGTATGATATAAATGTTTGTGTTACTTTGAAAAGACTATTCAAAGGACTAGTTTGATATCTGTGTCAGATGTTACATATATATATATATATATATATATTTATGTATGTATGTGTATATATATATATATATATATTCAAAAGTCTGCATATTTTTGCAAAAGTGGTCTCTCCCGCTCTCTCACTCCATTTCTCTCTCTCTTTACCATGCTCCCTCTCTCCCTACACCTCTGTCTCTCCCTCACTCCTTTCCTCACTCTCTCTCTCTCCCTCTTGCAGATCAGAGTTCTCGTTCTCTCTCTCTCTCTCACTCTTGCTCTCTCTCTCTCCCATGTTGACTCTTTGTGCCTTAGCTCATGCACAGCGCGCTCGGGTTGAAGCCGTAAAGATGGACGTAGGGTCCGTGACGTCACCCGCTGAAAGTGGCCCTTTTCGCCATCTTGCCAAATCCTAACTCCTCCCGCTTCCCGGTTCATCCAGAAACCGGCAAAGAGCCGGAACACACACGGAGCTGTGGGCCGAGTTGGAAAAAACTTCACCCCGTGCAACTGTCACAGGAAAACATCTTTTTTCATTGACATGTGATCTACCAACAGTACCTGCGCGATCCAATGGTCGATCGCGAGTGACTTATTGGGCACCCCTGTGTTCGACGATGCTGGATGACATGATTTACTATGGTTTACATTAAACAAGGTAACAACTCAAACTTAATCATATTGTTTGCCATTCTGTGTTGATACAAATTAGACATGTATGACACAGTGTTGACCAATAAGATTTAGAGGCTGCTTTTTACTTTTCTTAGTGGACACAGGTAAGATAGCTTTCTATTCCCAGTGTTGGTGCTCAGTCATATGAATTGTTTGACTCTAACTTAATTTTCAGTGTAAATTCTGTTCATAACAACAGTTTTAGTCTTCATATTTGAGTGTGGCCAAGACACCAAAACTTAAAAACATTACTTTATAGAGCAGGTCATTTTGCACTAGAGTAAACGTCAGCTACCTTAATGTACCTGGACCCATCTCCAAACCAAAGTAGAAAAAAATACAAATATTTTGGTTAAATGCCTGATTAAATCTAACAGCTATAGTAACAATAATGAATATAATTTCATAATTCATATTGGGACAGACGGTGGTATTATTTATCCCATCACCTTTCCAAAATCATACCGACCATTCTCGGGGCAGCCCAGTGGCTGAGCCTTTGGAGGCCGATTTGAATCCACCTCGAGACGGGCTGCCCCGACACCGATACCCCCACGGCCCAATGCCCTCTGTTCGAAATCTCAAGTTGAAAATGACATGACATCACGGTTCAGTAGAATAATAAAAAAAACTTACGAGCACCGGGTTGGATGGTAGATGACTCCAAATGTTCTATGTACATGGCCTGAACCGTCCGGCCCGTTCTGTGAAAACTGAAGTTTCCTAATCTGAATGGCTCGTTTCCTGCAGCCACAACAACGCCAGAGCACAGGATCAGAGCAGCCAGACCATCCACCTGAGAGGAGAGGACACACAGGTCTGAGGTCCGAGTAATGAGGAAACACTTTGTTTACTTCACATGTCAAATATGCACCAGTGGCCTCTCCCTTTACAATTGGCACATTTTTATAAGTCATTCGTGTATCGTGTGTTATTGTAAAACGGGCCGACATCCCACAAAACAGATGAAAGTTCATGAATTGTTTATATTGATCATCTTCAACGGTAAGACTCTGGGTGAGATACAGACTGACAGCACTTCCTAGTACTTCTGGAACACCTGCAATGTGATTCCATGAGACAGGTTTAAAAAAACAAAAAAGTTCATCAATCTAGCCTTTCATACATATTCCACTTCCATTGACCCGACTCACCCTTCGGCCGTCAGTGGAGAAGAGTTTGAGAACGGGGAATTCCAGGATCTGAGAGAGGTAATCCAGCAAAGCATCAAATGTTGGTGCCGTTTTCCGCTGCAACACAATGATGCGCTTCGTTGTGGGATCCCTGTTCTTGATCACCAGAAGTCTTTTGGGCGTCCGCACGGTCACTCTTTCAGTGACCTTTGTCGGCCTGTTGGTGATGTCATTCCTACCGAACTGGCCAAACTGGAGACGTCTTCTCCGCCCGGTGCCGAGGGGTCTGGTAGCGTTCCACGGGACCTGCCGCCGGTTCACCTCGGCCAAGTTCAACGGCTTCACCCGTCTTTGATCGGAGCACACGTACGATCCCCCATCGTGCAAGTCCTCCAGACCCTTCACAAGGTGGATCCCCCGAGGTGTGGTGATGGTCCTCACTCCAAAGGGCAGAGGCACTTTCTTGGATAGAGCGTCCAGCAGGGCATCAAATGTCTTGAAGGTGCGGGCATTGATGACCATGCGATGCCCACTAAACTTATAGTCACCACTCCTATAGAAACATACTCGTTTGGAGGCTGAGGGATCAGAGTTGGGCTGGAAGGGTCTGGATGGGAATGTGTGCAGACTGCCAGAGGACAGGTCCTGAGCAGCCAGGTCCTGGACAGGTGAGTTACTCATGTTGGGTGTGGTTCACTAGAAGAGGGGGACCAGAGAGGAAGATAGGTCATCTGATCAGAAAGTCATACTCTACTCTACTGCTCCACTTTATTTATTTGACATGTCAAACTTGCCTCATCATTTAGAACAGGGGTGCACAATACATCAGAGCCGGTCGATCGCCGGCAACATCTCAACCGACACCCGTCACACGTCAACATGGGAGAGAGAGAGAGAGAGAGAGAGAGAGAGAGAACACACACACACACACACACACACACACACACAGAGCGAGAGAGCGAGAACTCCGGTCTGGAAGAGGGAGGGAGAGATGTGTAGGGAGAGAGATATGGGGTGAGAGAGGGAGAGAGACTACTTTGCATTTTGCAAAAAAAATTTAAATACCTCTGTAAATGTAATTAGTGTATCGGCATATTGAAAAATGAAAAACAATATTTTTTGCAGCCTGCGACAGGTCCACAAATGTTTTTCCTGCTGTAGTTTCAATAAAAACAATTAATTTATTAGTGCAAGTCATCAGATTAAGGTAATAGCCAAAAATGTACAGAATTGTATTGTGCCTACAGGTTCATGCTATTATGCAAGGTACACCAATTGTAATGTAAGGTATACAGGTGTATATGTGTGTGTGTGTGTGTTTAGCATTTTTATTATGGGTAGATCCTTTTGACTTGGTCATTAGAAAAATAGCTTGTATGGTGAAAAAGTGTGGGCACCACTGATTTCAGCTCAATACAAACAGAGAACTTTGTTCTTGCTCCCTGGACGGCAAGAACAAGAAACACACCCTCAAGAACTTTGAGCGCAGGACCCGTTTCTGACCAACCACACAACAGCTGTCGGACACAAGAACAAGAACCAAGTTCTGAGCGGATGAAGTGTCAAGAACAAGCTGCAAGAACTCCCAAACCAGGTTCTGTGTTCTTGTGGAGGATGTATTGAGCTTTAGATAGAACCACTTCACATTAGATCTAGTTTTACAGATGTGACACGATGATCACAGGCCTGTGTGGGACATACTACACAATATTTCAATGGACAATGTATTTAGGATGGATTTAGGTTGTTATTACTCTGCCAATGCTCTCTCGGCTGATTTGAATGATTCATCTTTAACATTGCTTACAAATAGTGGGCTCAGCAGGATGTGAATTTACAACAATTGATAGTACTTTGTGATAAAACCCACTCGCAGTAGCCACTTTATTAGGGACACCACGACACTGCTGTTCAGTACAACAGCTTGGATTCATTTAGCCAAGACAGAGTTTAGCATTTGTTCATTAAAACATGGACTAAAGCTGAGATTTACTCAATAAAATGGTCATTGAGTGAATTGGTACTTTAGTGGATGAAAAGCATTTCTGAGAAGGCCAGTTTCTAAGAAACCTGACAAACGCATGAAGATTCTAAACAAGTTGACAGGGAACATGCACGACACTGTTGTACATTACATTTCTTGCTATTGTATAAATACAGCAGAATAAGGCTGAATATAAATATCTCGTTGTAAATTACAAATGAGCAGATTGTAGTATATCAAAAATCTTAATCTGCTGCATAGCTCTCCTTATGATACTTTATGCACAATAATCTCTATTATAACTGAATACAAATGTCTAATCTAGCTACAGCAGAGTTGAAGAGTAAGTGGTTTGCGTTCTGTCTCGGTCTGAATCAAACATGGTGCAGAGAAGCGCTGTGAGCTCGCGTTAGCGCACAGCCTCCTTCAGCTGTGGAAGAGCTTTCCCATCATGCACACGATAATAAACGACTCGATGACCACGATATCAGAGAGTTCTCATGGTGTCGTGACAGGCTGCATTTCACACTGACAACACTCACATGTATGTGTATATGACCATCGACAACATTACATGTACACGCAGTCTCAGATAAAGGTCACACAGCTGACCAGACTAACTACCACGTACATGTTGTCGGAACAAAGTGACACACACACACACACACACACACACACAGACTCATCAATGAAATACAATGAAACAGCCTTACCGTACTGATCACATCTCACTTTCATCATAAAGGCTCAAACAGAAAGTGTGCGTCTGTTTTCCTTCGTGTGCGGCTCAAAGCCTCTCAGCTCCAGCACAGAGCTATTCTGGGACATGCACCATCACGGCCACTTTGCTTAATCTTTGCTTACACTCCATCAGCATATCAACATAAGGTAAGAAATAACACACACAGGAAGTCCAGGACAGCATGAGATGAAATGCTGCAACATTTTGTTTGCCTGCCTGTCAGAATGGGTAGACTGGACTTTATATTTCTTCTGTATATGTGTTTGTGTCATGGATCACGTTTTATTTCAAAAGCACTCAAACAAACTATGATACATAAACTACGTACTCTGAAAGTATTTCTGCCTCATTGTCCAGACATTTCTCTCCAGTCATTCACATAAATAACCCAATGGAAATGTCACTGTAAATAACTGGATTGCATTGGAGTGAATTAACAAATGTGGATGAAGTGGTGAAAATTCACATTGGTGTAAAAACTCTGCATGAAATGATACTTGCAAACCCTCACTGCTGCAAACACACACCACAGGTGGCTTGGACTATTCCTAATTTGCAGGCGGCCTGCATAATCTGATTTGAGATGTCTTGCCCTAATAGGGATTAGGTTAAAGATTTTGCGCACTTGCTGACAGCATGAGGCAGAATAAGGTCTTTAGAGAGAACTTTTACATTGCAGCAGATATTTTGAATCCAATGTTTTATCTTACATCCATTATATTTCAGTAAATATCTGGATTTCTTGTTGCAATCAAACACGAGACAGGATTATAATATTTAATTATCGGTTTTGTTTTATTCAAATAATGAGACATATCACAGAATATCTGAGGACGGGACAGGTGTTTATTCATCTTCGTAATGATCTAACTGCGATAGGATGTCAGACAGGGCATTGATTTTCAAAGACCTCTGAGTGAGTCACAGCGGCTAATACCTTTCACTGGCCCATGAGGTGAGAGGCAGGAAGCCGCTGAGGGGATTGAGGGTGGGTCGTGTGTGGGACTTCATTTATTATGTTTGCTTGAATAAAATGAGAATGAGTGAGTCGTGGCCTTGTTTTAGTACAGTGGTGAAAAGTCATTTGATTTGTGTCCATGTTATTTAAATTGTCAGTTATTTAAAAGATTATTCAAAAGTTATTGAATCAAACGCATCCTTAGAGCATTCTTCAGTTTGCAGAGTCAATCCAGCTGATTGTCCAACCTTCAAGCAGCAGGTGGTGATGTCACACAGCATTCAGATGAGTGAGTGAGTCAGGGCCACATGAATCAAGTCCAGGATCAGCAGTGCGCCATCCTCAGGCAGTCAATCCTGTTACTCAGAGGTCACAGGTTTGAGCAGCATCAGGGCCACACCCTCATCAAACAGCTCCCTGAACACCACACACGCTCTTCATTCAGTCATCATTACCTTTAATAATGGATCGATTTTCACAGTTAAGATGAGGAATTTATATCAAATGCTTAAATGAGTGACAACAACAGCAAATCCCAAAAGAGAGTTGACACGATATCCATGAGTAAAGTGTATGAACTCACCTGTCGGTTTAACAACAAAACAAATGAAATATGACTTTGAATGTTTTGGTTGGTTTGGCTTCCTTCATAATTGTTGAAGACTAATAGTCAACCTGGTGTGTTTGGGTTGTGCAGACCTCCATCATCAGAATATATGAAGTCTCTAGTACTTGGCTGTCACAATATCTCAAATACTAATAACTATAATAATTGCTCATGATCATCATGCTCATTTGAAAAGTACTTAGAATAGATTATTTTGGTGGAATATCTGTAATCACAGGTGAAAAAGACCCCGAAGAACGTTAGACAACATCATAGAAACAAAAGAGCTGCTCTCCAGTTCAACACAGTTCAACAGGAAGCCTCTGATTCAAACAGTGTAAAGATCCGCTTCATGAATCCAAAGAATGAAAACATTGAGTATGAAAGCCCGACACAGCGACAGATGGGATTGTATCAGTGTGTTGACCTTTTTTCAAAGGCACTTTACCTTTGATGTTGTTCCTTCACAGCCACCACTGAGTGTGACGAGACTTCAACATCTCTCCTCATCTACATTCTGATGAAATGTCCAAGACTTCAAACTCCACCATGACGTCTCCCAACACACCCAGAGAGCAGTGCGCGTCTCTGTGTTGACCGTCTGTAAATCATCCGGGCACATGTGTAAGTTGCGTTTTGCCGCCATCTATGGACAGATAGCGGTACTGCTGGAACTGAGGCTTGGTTTTAGTGTACGAGGGCAGATGGTGGGGAACAAAACACGTAACATTCAGTCTCTCTGCAGATTCTCTAGATCGATGAACTCACCCGCTCCGAGAATCGCCTTTTCCAGTTCGATTCACTGCCCCTGGACTCCTTCGTCAATCGACTGCTCAGGTCTGCTACACAGCGGCTGCTCGCTGAACGGTCCCCGGTCCGCGGAGCAGACTCCTCCGCCGCTCTCTCTCCGGTGGCGTGGTCTTTGTCGCGAGCTGTCTCACTCGCTCACGTCTTTCTCCCGGTGTTTCGGTCGCCGTTCGATCCGTTACCATGGGCAAGAAGGAGGAAGAGGATATAATCAGAATCGCGAAGAAGATGGATAAAATGGCGCAGAAGAAAAACGGGGTGAGAGCGCGATGAAGAATGAATGTTTACCTGCTTAGCCGCTGCGAGGCTAACGTCCGTGGAGGGAGGCTGGGAGGCGGTCAACTATCGAACGTGGAGTCACTTCACTATAAACCTGCTCGACACCCGTGTCTCCTCGGTGCATCACGTGTCCTCTCTTCACCCATCGTTTACAACAGCCAATGCTAATGCTAGCCGCTAACTGCTAGCTCCTCAGTATGTTATGATAGCTGCACAGATCCGTGGCTAGCATTAGCCACGTAGCTACGCACAGGTTCTTGTAGCTTTGTTTCCTGTTGCCACTGTAAGACTGTGTTAACTCGGTGGTGTAATGCGGACTGTGTTGCCTCCATGTGTGTGTGGTGTTTGAGAGGCGGCTCTTTCTCTAACGAAAGCCCCACTCGATTTTCACAACACCTCAGCCGATCAAGTGAAATACCATTAATGGCGCTGCAGGTAACCATCATGTCCCGGTTTCTGTCCGTCTGCTGATTATCCTCCCAAATAATATCCCGTCAATATTTCTGTTCGATAATCACACGTCATTCAATTTCATATTATGAATAACAACACAAACATATGACCAATTCTCTATTTTTCCAAATAGGTCAATTGAAAATAATGCAGCAAATATCTGTCAGTTCATCGTGGGGCAAAGTTGTTGTTGTTGTTGTTGTTTTTTCAGACCTCAGTGGATCAAAGGCACACAACAGAGATGTGATTGCCTCGACTAATGAATCCATAGATTTGTACTTTCTGATGCAGGCTCACAACATCCACAGTGATACGGGTCCAGATTGATAGTAAATGTGCTTCTCCTCTGCAGGCGGGAGCTTTGGACCTTCTGAAAGAGCTGCGCAGTATCCCCATGACTCTGGAGCTCCTGCAGGTATTTACTCTCAGGAGGCTCTGCAGACTGACAGCTGACACATCCAACGCTGGTGTGCTCACAGTGCGTTTCTCATCAATGTCCTTTCACAGTCCACCAGAATCGGAATGTCCGTTAACGCAATCCGCAAGCAGAGTACAGACGAGGAGGTCACGTCTTTAGCCAAGTCCTTGATCAAATCATGGAAGAAGCTTTTGGGTAATTTGTCTTCTTGTATATGTCTCTTTTGTAAAAGTGATCTGAACATCAGCATGAAATCATCTGTTAGTTTGATGTTTTCCAAAAATTCATAATGTAACCGATCTCAGTTTGGGTTTATTCAACTCACCTAAAAAAAACTAAAAAACAATCACAGAGTGAGTTTCTTCCAGCGACCTGTTTTTTTTTCTGTTTTCGATTGGTTGGAATGCCAAAATAAAATTAGGTTTGAACACATCTTCAGATGTAATCAGTAAAGGCTAAAGAACAGAATAATATATTGTGGGAAACTATGAAAGGAGAGCCGTGAGAGATCACTCTCACAAAGATGTATTTATTCACTTGTTTGTTTTTTGTCTTTGTGTTTTTCTTCATCTGTGTTCTAGATGAGCCCGGAGGTGGAGATAAAGCCACAGATGAGAAGAGGAAAGAGCAAACAACACCTGTTGTTTCTCCCTCACAGGGAAGTCCAGAGGCAAAAGAAGAGAGGTAATGAGAGATGGCCATCTTTGAACTTGATAGCAGCAACACATCTCAAATAAGCCGGATATGGGTGGCAAAAGTCTGGAAAAGTGAGTGCTAATGATAAAAATACACCTTGAGGAAAATGTTGCTACTAACTGGCAACAGGTCAGAAACCTGACTGGATATGAAATGATCATTTAGAGAGGCAGAGTCTCTGAGAAGTAAAGATGGGCCAGGTTCACCCATCTGCAAAAAGCCCAAAGCAGGAGAGCCCAGAGCGTCGACCGCACAGGCAGTGTTGGTAGATCTCATGGCGATGAAAAAGTTCCTCTATCCTCCTTCCTCCTGTCACTTGATTGGTGCAGAGCAACCTGTGTCAGTGATGCGACGCAGCCAGTGTGAGATCTCAGCCTCTCGTCCTTTCCGACACACGGGTCAGCAAGCGTGCGCCGTCAACCTCACTGCTGCTGAGAGCGCGGCCGGTAACCTTTCAACCGTCACGCCAAGGCACAGTGTGGACACAGGAGAGAGAGAGCGAGAGAGAGCGAGAATGAGAACTGACTGCAAGAGGGAGAGACAGAGGTGTAGGGAGAGGGGGGGCGTGGTAAAGAGAGAGAAATGGAGCAAGAGAGAGGGTTAGACACCACTTATATTTAAAAATCTCTGAAAGTGTTGGTGTATCAGCATGTTGAATAATGTTTTTGCTGCCTGACAGATCCCCAAGTGACCTGTTTTTTCATAAATATGCATACTTTTGAATATATATATATATATGTGTGTGTGTGTGTGTGTGTGTATATATATATATATATATTATAGGTGTGTAATGATACACAAAAATCACGATTCTGTTCATTTTCAGTACAGTACAGGGCGAGGGTAGGCAAGGTGTTGACGGGGGGGGGGGGCTCAGACGTGGAGGAGTGGACGTGATGTGTGACTGACCTATTACTTTCTCGCCTGCGCTCGGCGCTCGTCTGTGTGCGCGGATCCATTTCTTCTTCTTCTTCTTCTTCTTCTTCTTCTTCTTCTTCTTCTTCTTCTTCTTCTTCTTCTTCTTCTTCTTCTTCTTCTTCTTCTTCTTCTTCTTCTTCTTCTTCTTCTTCTTCTTCTTCTTCTTCTTCTTCTTCTTCTTCTTCTTCTTCTTCTTCTTCTTCTTCTTCTTCTTCTTCTTCTTCTTCTTCTTCTTCTTCTTCTTCTTCTTCTTCTTCTTCTTCTTCTTCTTCTTCTTCTTCTTCTTCTTCTTCTTCTTCTTCTTCTTCTTCTTCTTCTTCTTCTTCTTCTTCTTCTTCTTCTTCTTCTTCTTCTTCTTCTTCTTCTTCTTCTTCTTCTTCTTCTTCTTCTTCTTCTTCTTCTTCTTCTTCTTCTTCTTCTTCTTCTTCTTCTTCTTCTTCTTCTTCTTCTTCTTCTTCTTCTTCTTCTTCTCCTTAGACTCAGACAGACGCTGCAGATGTAAACAGCAGCAACTACGTGCTGCTGAGGCTCTGGACGTTGATTGGCGGTTGAGTTGTGAGTGTGTGTCTGGGAACCTGCTACTGGTTCTACACACACACACACACACACACACACACGTACACACTCGGTCTCTGAGCAGCAGTGGAAAACAAACTCTCCCCCTCACACACACACACACACCAACAACTACTACTTCCACTAACGCTGCTGCTGCTGCTGCTCGTGTCGCGGAGGAGAAAGTGGAGTCGACGCGATGTTGAAGGCGAAATGTTCCCGTTGACGGAGACCGGAGGAGGAGAGCGAGCAACACGGAAGAGTGAGAGGCACTAACCCCGGGATACGACGTCCACACGTGGGCAACCGTCGCCGAGACAACATCGGTGAGTTCACCTCCCCTCCCGGACCACTGGAAAAAGTTAAATGAAACGTTTGCCGCCTAGTTGTTTCCTCCCCATTCTGCTACACTTTGGACGTAAATTGCGTAAATAGCGCTGGGAATAAGTGTGCACGCGCGGCTGCGCCTAATTAACTGTAAGGCGCTCGAGCAGCTGTGGCGTCATACAAGTCAAAATCGTCCGCTTAATCTTGTTTATTTCGTGTTTTGAGCGACATTTCATTTATTCAACCACGCATAAACATTTATGTTACCGATGTATACATTTAATCTGACATATTCATCAGACTAAAACCAATTTATGATAGTAAATTGTCGTAAAAACGACATTATTATCGTCAAGCGTGAACTGGGGTGAGCCACACCTTGCTGATTTATTGCTGCCTCATTTACAGAGCATGTTGTGTCTGAGAGTGAAACTGAAATATCCATATCTCTCTCTCTCTGAACTGTGTGTGAGGACGTGTACATATGCTGTCGGGGGCTTTGATGTCTTCCCCAAGGACACTTGAGCACGTGGTATGGGTGCCAGAGACTGGGGGAATTGGACCGCCAACCCTCTGGTTAGAGAGGACAGCCACTCTGACCCCTGAGCCCCTGCTGGCTCACAAGTGTTTCATCAGTGTGGGTGTTGTCCAACTCCAATGTTTTGCTTGTGAGCTACTGTATCATCAGTGTGTTTGCTCAGCGTGAGACCGTTCTCTCACGTGATCAAAGTCTACTGACTCCAAACCTTCATTTAAAGGTCACATGTTGTGACCTCCATGTGGCCTCCCGGCAGAACTTAATCAATATATCTGAGTAATGTAGAATATTGGAATGTTAGTCTGTTTAGACTCTCGTTGGTGGCTGATTTTTATATTTTGAAAATAACATTTTGCATTTCAAAGACAGAAGCTAAAGTATTATTTTTGATGTTTTGTCAATTATCAAACGCTTGATGTCGCTTAGTGCACCTAAGCACCCTTTAGGGGGCGCCATTACGGCTCTGAAGAATGAATGGGACCAATCAAAAATTGTGTATTTTTAGGAACATCCATTTCCTGCTAGACGAGATGGTACATCAGATAGCATTTTAAATGTAATGTGTGAAAGCGAGCAATTATCTGAGTTCGCAATCTAGCTTGAATTGGTTGGAGATGAGCTGGAATCTTCACTGTCAACAAAGGTTCTCTCCTCTATTCATTTCATGTAATCTATGTCTAGAAATGCCTGAGCTGTTTGCCGAGTCCAAAGATAAGAAGGGGAAGAAGAAGCTGGTAGTGTTTAAAACGTGAGTGTCTCTGAATAGCAATTACCACCCGTCTCTGGTGTATCTCTGTGACAGGCCGGGATCTGGGATGGGAACCCCTCCCTCCCCCCCGTGTGGTTCAGATTAGCATCGAGGCTCCCGATTGTGCCCTTGTGCCTCTCCATGCTTTCACCTGACCCACTCATGTTGATGCATTGCTTCTTCTCGGACAGGCTTTAATTTGCTCCGGCGCACCGTAAGAGACAGGTTTATACCTTTTCCTTCTATATATTTCACCGTCCAACTACAGGCCGGGTAATGTAAACTGTCAGGGGCGGGATGTCCCCTTCACATCCGATGCCTCTGCTCTTTTCTGTTGCCACCGTTTGAAGGCAGACATAAAGACATAAGTACTTTCTTTCTTTGGTCGATCATATCATTTAAAAGAGGAAGTAAAACCTGCCTGTCAACGCGACCCGTGACCTTGCAGACCCCAGGGAAGCGGACTCATGGAGGAGGTGGTCACCATCGTTGCATCGCAGACATTTGCCCTTTGTTGTTTTTGGGGACAATCTATTGTAACGGCTTTCAGCAGACTCTGTGTACGTTCCCCCTTTGTACAGTTGATGCCTTGAGCCACGGCCTCGCTCTATTATTGAGTCTCTGTTACTGATCCCTGCAGTTGGACACTGGTGCTAAGTGCTCCGTGTTTGCTTTTCTACTGTTTACCAGCCACCAGAAGCTCGCTACTTCCCACATGTTTTATTGCCATAAGGTGCTGGGCCATAAAGAATGAGCCGGCTTTGGGTCATTCATTGAATCCTGGATAGTCCAATGCTCCCTGGCACTTTGTAATCTTCCCTTGCAGCTGAGTCATCCAGGGAAATCGATGGATCATTCCACATCTTTCCCTTTTCTCAGGTGAAAAACCAAGGTCCCATTTATCTTGGTGCTTTGATGGAGGGTGTTTATTTTTTTGTGATAAGCAACACGAAATAGGCTTCAGCCCCTTGTGGGCGGCTGTAGTTTATCTTTTCCCGCAATAATACGCTACAGTTGCCTTGTATGTTTTAAGAAAAGTAAACAACGACAAATTAAAACTTAGAACCTATGCTGGATGAATGGAATTAAAGACCCATTTCTTGGTTTCAGTTCTGTCCCCTTTGGTGCGACTCATCATGGTGCCACCTACTGGTTCGTTACCTCCTATTGAAACCTTTAGGCCGGCATTTTTATTTTCTTGAAATTAAAAGTAACCGCATTTGGAGAAGTGAGTTTGGAGCCTGTGAGAGTTCAAGGACACCCTACACACACACTTTGGAAGGTACGAGATTTATTATTGTGTCCTGACCCCAAAGCTCACCACGTTTTATCGTTTCTTTTACTCTAAATTGGACCATAAGTTACAAAATGCTTTATAGGAGATGCTGTAAAACCAGTAATTGAGTCCATAAACCCAATATGAAAACTTTGACTGATGTCATAAACTAATTGAGATTGAGCATCATATATCCCAAATACTTCTATTGTGACATAGTATTTCTCTGTGCAACAGTCAGTGGAGTGGCTGAAATCAGTTTTCAGATGTGAATGCACTTTCTATACCGAAAGTCCACAGATAGCGGCACAGGTTCCCCCTAGTGTCCCGGCATAATAAGTGCAGGTCAATATACCAACATCTCAACATCTTCTCTGTAATTTTTACACTTTTGCAAAATCATCCCGTGGGCCGGATTGGACCCTCTGGTGGACCAGTTCTGGCCCATAGGCCACATGTTTGACACCCCTGATCTCGAGTAAACGGCCCAACAAATATACAGAATAGTCCAGGATGCTTACATGTCTCTGTTCAAGTAGGACAATCCTCCTGCTTGTACTGTGTGGTAAAACCCCCCAAAAGACTATTATTGGATGTTAAGAGTCCACATCATGCCCTGCTGCCTGGGTTGTAAAACTAGTGTTAAGAAATAGATTTTCACCTGTGTTTCCCTGATTGAAGCCGGAGCAGAGCGAGCAGCCCTCACCCTTTTTGTATTTGAGAGGTTGAACAGAATGTTCAGTCTCCCAGCGCCGGTCAATATTTTGTCGGAGAAGTTTTAGATCACAAATACACCTGGTGCTTTTGTCTAGTACTGTGTTGTTTGCGCTCCTGTAAGTTTACTCAAAATTCCCCAATATGTTTCAGCATAATGCTACAGGATAGGAAATGGACCCAATGGGGCCAACCCAGAAATCACTTCTGTCTATTTTTGGTAAAATTTGTCTAAATACATTTACGTAGGTCCTTTTACATATCTATGCAGTTTGGGTCAGTGTGCTAGAATAATAGAGGACTCTTGGGTCTTGGCAGCAGTGTGACATGCCACCCTGGTTTCCTGCCCAGCTCAGTTCTTTTCCAGCCGACTTGTTTATACTGTACCCCAGCAGTTGAGCTGATTTGATTAAGTCCACCACATTCAAAGATTCCTGGATGTCTGCAATGGCAGAAAACTGCTGTTAATGAGCTTTTCCGACTGCCATGCACATTGACTAAGTTCCAATCGAGGGATTTTGGTCTTGCATCTCAAATTGCAGACTGCCAAATCCGGTCTGAAGTCGTACGCAGCTTTAATAAGATTTCCAATGGTTGAGTTTGTTGTTGAAAATTTCTACTGTTGTGGTGTTGCGCAATTTTGACAATGTTTTTTCAGTGACTTAATGTTTCACAATCTAGGCCTAAAGTAGAGCTACCAGGGATTGAGAGAGAGCGAGCGAGAGAGAGTGGAACCTTGGCATTCTTTCACCAAGTTTCCTCATGAAATAAGTTTTATGTCGTTTTTCCGTAGTGTGAACTGAGGCAAGATTCACATGTCATTAAACATGATACTTTAAAGTGACCTGTAATTGAAACAGTTTGATGCAGCGTCGGATTAGATTTCAGTTCACCCACAGGCTGACTCCGGCACCGCAAAAGCAGCAGGGCAGACACCGTAATCTTTTAATTATTCCAAGCGAGGTAACATTTACCATCTGTGCACGCGGCACCAACGGGCCCAACGGGCTCATTCATTGTGACACTGTTGTATGACATCACTCAGCAGAGATGTAATCTGTGGCGATGTCTGCTCTGTGGGAGGCCTATCTGTGTAAAATCAAGACCTTGTGCCGGGCGATGAGTCAACCTCATAAAAGCCACACTTTGGAGGCAGCAGATGAGCTGAGCTCCTTTCATGTATCTCTGAGTGTAAAGTTCACAATGACCAAACTTTGTCTCTCAAAGTTCTCCCAAAGTCAGCTGAAAGTGAGTGGGAGGAATTGATGCCGAGAGAGAAGTTGCTTTACGCGGAGGATTGTATCATCATGCAGTTTGACTCGGTTATCTTGCCAAGTATCATCATGTTCCGTGTTTTTATAAATCACATTTGTTTATTTGAAATTTCTGTCTACACCCTTAACTCGGTGTGATATCGCTGACCATGCTTGTACGTTTGTTTTCAAAAAGTTGGAAGACAAACCATCATTCTTTGACATGTTGCAGCCTCAGGCCAAAGCAATAATATCTGTTGATGCGCCAGTACTTTTTATATACTTTTATTTGCTTAAAGTCTTTTGGAGGTATCTGTCTCTTAAATACAGCACATTGGCTTGTGAAGATCTAATCTAGTGCATTTCTTCAAGAATAAAAATGATAGATTGTTCTCAGCTGGCTAATTTGAAAAATAGTAAATTCCTGAAAGCAAGCCAGTCTGTGTTTGTTCCCAGTATTTGTCCAAGACACCACTTATTTGTGCAGGTTTTTGTGATTGTGGCTGAGCGAGCGCATGCAGTACAGGCACTTTTCCCATTTACAGTTTCACTAGGAGCTTTAACCGAGGCTGAAGGCAAGGAAAACATTTCAGATATTCTGCCGTAAGGAAAATGTTTGTTAGCAATTCCTTGCTAGAACTTAAGATAAGCTGCAAAAATGTCTTTCCACATACTCATATCTTTGCAGAACATGTGCACACATATATTTGTATACCTTACCGCTGCCCTTACTATTACCCAAATCTGATTGTTCCCCAAATCCTTGGTCCTCACGAGTGAACACAGATTCAAGTTCAGGTGAATTCCAATGGCTCCTTAATCAGGATCCAAGTTGACAGTGTTGTATTTGTGCAGCAGGTGTCCTGATAATATTATACGACCAAAAATGCCAGATTGAACCTTTATTGACTATATGAACATATGAACCGACCTGGCACCATGTTCCAGGCACTGGTATTTGCTGAAACTCTGTTGATATAAATCAGTATGATCAGTAGGGCAACTTGTTTTATGGTTATTAAATATTAGATGTAGATGGCTACTTTAATAATGCCCTTTGGGAAAAGCAGCTGTGTTTACAGCACACCACCATGGACAGAAACAATAAAAATACATTACTATACAAACAATGACAACAACAGATCAAGGTCCCTCTAACACTTCAAAGGAAACCCACTCTCAGTTTACTGCCATGCAGCTCACGTCCTCCACCTGTCTGTAGGGCCCTCCTCCTCCTCCACCTCTACTGCTTGAGCTCCTCGCCTGTGTTCGCAGTGGGCCCGCGAGGACAGGCTGGAGAGTCGGGGCTTGCTACAAGACGTGGCTGTGCAACTGGTTCTGAAACCCCACTCCGATGAGGTCTCCCGAGAGCTGTGAGCACACGGCGAACAGATTTCACACCAGCACACTCCCGCAAGATGGGAAGCGAGGGAATGAACGTTGATTTTGACTGCTTGGCAATTCACAGCCGCGATTAATGAAGTGTTTTTGGGGGGGAAATGGGGTGATAAGCAGCTGTGAAATATATACATTCGCCATTTGCGCTGCACCAGCAGCTCGTTGGCTCCTAACAGCACAAGCCCCTGCCTAGTGAGCATTGCATAAGACTGCTCAAAGTCAAACCATAAGCTATGCATTGTAGCTGGCTGCATTTCAGTGCCTGCAGGCTGCCTCTCCCTCCTCCTCCTCCTCCCCCTCTTCCTCCATGTCTTCTCCTCTCATCCCCCATACCCTTAACCCTCTTTCCCATCATGCTTCGGTGGGCCACCTGAGGGGGGGTGGGATATGTGCTCCCCCTTCGCCTGGTGACAGCTCGCAGGGAGATGTGGGCAGCCAGCCTTCCGTCTCGGCTGGCGAATGGTGGAGAGGCGCAGGATTAGGGGCTTCGGCAGAGAGGAGCTCCGCTGAGAGCAATGCGGAGACCAGTGACTTTTTCACGTTCAACTGAGATGTTCTGCCTCTGTTTACTTCATTGTTGCCATCCTGTTTAGTGAGAAGGGAAGGGAGGGGGGAGGAGTCGAGTTCATGTGTGCACATGTAAATGAATCTGAATAGAGATGTGCATTATGTACGGACGTGTAGGTTGGTTGTTGCGTAACGTGATGGAGAATGTCTTTTTTGCACTTCAACTGGGAAGATCCCCGTCGCTCCCGTTGGCTTCAAAGTATGTAGAGCGGCTGAGCTGACCTTAGAATATGGAGGAAGCTCGTTATTTTCAGAGGACGTGATGTTTCTTTAGTCCGGCTCTCCCCGTCTTGTTTGCACTGGCATGGCACAGGTTCTGCAGGTCTTTATCACAACTCAGTGTGATAAGCACACAAAAGCGCAGTTGCTACTTTGCTTCGGGCTGTTTTTCACGATTTTGTGTGCAAAACGTTTTCTTTTTTTCTCTGCTGTCACTCTTTTTTCATGGGGAATGACGGTCTATTTCCTTGCACTGTGTTGAGATGCTGGAAATGTCTTGAATTCCAAACAGACATATTTATTAGCCTTTCTAATTACTCTCCACAAAATCTTGGCTTAGGTTTTTGTTTACTGTGGAGTCTCGCATTGCTGAAACTGCAGCGAGGAAGGGAGAGTGATAGAAACATGATCAAGAAGGCTGTAAATGTCCGATAAGCCAATGACTCTTAATGCGCCCACTAATATCTAAGCTATAATACAGTGGCCCCTGCACCGTGTGAGTCCTGCAAAGTTTTACAGGTGAACGCGCGAGAGAGTTCCTGACTCAGCTCACGTCGTTACCCACTATCTTTTGCTTTCGATGCAAAACTACCACCAACTGCTGTCTTTAGAAAGCTCTTGCTTAAAAATGAGCAACACAAAGAACTATTGCCGCCCGCGGGGCTATTTAGTAGATTCGATTATAATGTAGCAGTGTTTCTGTGTCCAGAGGTTTCATGTTTCCCCTGCTGTTGGAACTTTCCCCTCTGGCTCGATGGAATCACTCTTTAACAGGCACCACCAGCCAACACTCACACACTTTCAACGGCTACGTCGCTGTGCAGGTTTGTTATGCAGCCCCATCCGATGAGGCCGATGTTTTGGCCCGGAGAGGTCGACGCTGACAGACACACTGGCTCGCGGGGGCGGCCCCTGTGGTACATGTGGCCACGGCCGCTCGAGAGTCCCGGGCGACCATGTGTGGCTGTGAAGATGATTAAGCTCCAACGGCCTCATGAGACTGTTTGGATCTAATCAACCAATTTCCATTCCCGCGCTCAAGCACGGTCCCGGCAGCCAATCGTACCCCGTCATAGCTCGTTTCCAGTCACTCAGAAGCATAAATTCACCAGTAGTCTCGAGGTGTAATAGTGGAAATGTGATCGATGATCCGCATCACTGAGACTCGCCACTTTCTCTTAGCAGTGCCTGCTGAAGTCATTTCATTTCTGGAAGTGGCAGTGCTTCCAAGAGGAACATTGGCAAAGCATTTAGAGGGATGGAGCACAGAGAGACACACAGCCATTTCTCCATTTGGAACCCTTCACTCCCTCTGTCATTACTTTAATGTGCAATACACCGTGAGCAAAAGAGAGTCCAGCTGAGGCTGTGTGTTGGTGTGTGCACTTTTTCATCTGACAGAGTCTGTGAAAACAAAGAAGACAGGAGGTTTAGAATTCCAACTGAATGAATGAGTTCTCTCAGTTCATTCGATTCTGTTCATTTCTTTGTCTGCAAATGGATCCATATTTGAAAAAAAAAGAAATGCAACTTCTCCTCTTCCCTCCTTTGTAATATCTTAAACACTGGGGGCTGGGATATCTTAAAGGGTTTCAAGAGATATTACATAGAACATCTGATTTAGTTATATCTTCATTTAGGTCTGACCTGTCCTCCTCCACTGCAGCACAGAGAAGGTTTCCCAATTAAAAGGCCCCTTTTCATTATCGGTGTCCTTCTTATCTTCTAGATTATCTTCAGAACGACTCCTTTTAAATCCAAGAACTAGACCAAATAACAGGAGACTCAAGGAAGCTCTGGTCCTTTTTTTAACTTGCTTTCTCTCTCCTCCTCAGTGAACAGTGGATCTCGACCTCCCCGCACTTGACCTTTTCTCCACCTGTCCCGCTCCTCGCTCGCCCACCTGAGAGATGAGTGCCAAGTCAGCCATCAACAAAGAGGTGTTCACGCCTCACGATGAGAAGATGCTCGCCGCCGTGCAGGTGAAGCGGAGGACCAAGAAGAAGATCCCCTTCCTGGCCACGGGTGGTCAAGGAGACTACATGACCTTCATCTGCCTGTCAGGTCAGAACCGATGAGTCCTCCCTCCCTCCAACTGTGTCCCTGTGTGTGTTTGTGCTGTTGTAACACGCAGTCTCCCTTAATTCTGCTGCTAATGTTCCCGCTGATGAGCATGTTTTCGTTCCCCGTGCCAACAGTGTGACACGCTAAATCAATTTACCAGAGGCCTTGAGGTCACTCGTTCTCTAGCAGATTAGATTCACGCTGAAATGTAATCATTGTTTTAGCAGAAATCGAGCTTTAAATGATTTGTTTTCCCTCTCTCTGCTGTCTGAGCATGGGCTGAGATATTGCATATTTATTGAATTAGCCATGCACATTATTCGTGAGGAGTAACAGGAGCCTATTAATTTTGGTTCCGTCAGAACTGCTTACGATGATCAATGACACTTCTTAATCTCTTTCAATGTGCGCCTCTGCTGTATCTGATCTTATCACAAAAAGATTTCCTGTTACTTAAAAGTGAGTCGGAGCAATTTAGAGTGAAGTACGGCTTTCTGTGTGTGGAAATAAAACTCAAGGTTGGCTTCCAGTGGCTGTGCCGCTGAACACTGAGCCTCTTTGTTTACACTCTGAGGTAAGAGCCCGTGGAAAAACAAGCAGGAGTCACAGATTAACCACAGGTGTGTGGAGCTGGATGCGGCTTTGCAGACGTGTTTACCATAAATCAGCTCTGGTTTGATCTCTTTTATAGGTGCATGAATGGACTGACTGACTATGCCACAACATTTTACACACTACAACTCCATTACAGCGAAGTGGAGGCACATCCACCATACACGGTGTATACGCATCAGCAGAAATAAGCAGGAAAACTGTTGTTTTCCCCGAATAAATCACCTTGATCTGAATCATCTGTTTGAGGCACCCCTCGCTTCCACTGGATAAGATTGCAAAGCCACTGTGTGCGAGCGTGTGTGTGTGTGTGTGTGTGTGTGTGAGAGACTGACAGAGGCAGAGTCGGTCTTAAATCCCAGGTGAGACATGGAGGTGAAGCCAATTTAAACTGCCTTAAAGTTACTATCTCTGTAGGATTTAAACCCTGGAGCATAAGTCGCTACAGTCAGTGACTTCACACTGAGTTTATGGATGAAGCATGTGACTAAAGGGACTGAGGGACTTTGGTGTGTGTGAGCAACATTCAATGAAAGCATCACTGTTGGAGAGCATTCCATTTATGTATGAAATCCCGATACTTCTTGGGCAAGCTTCTTAGATTAAACCATCTTTATTTACTTTTCTAGTGGCCGATTAAAGATCATTGAGAGAGAGATCACTCATCTAAAGAGTCTAGAAAATCTTGCCAACTGCACCTTTAGATAACCCGGCTGAACGGGTGTGTGCTGGTTTTATCATTGCCATCATTGCTAGTGGCTGTTTCATTCTCGCTGAATTAGTATTGATCATTCTATATAGAGGGGAGATGTGTATCTAATCATCCTCTGAAATTCAATATTGACTAAATGAATGAATGAATGAATGAATGATGAAACAAACAAGCAGAGTCCAAGTTTGCCTCCTGCTGTAGCTTTGCTATAAAAGGCTCGTGCTGTCTGCTATTTATCAACACTCTCCTGACTAAGCTGCTGTTTCGTATCACGTGGGAGAACAGTAGTGAAGGCAAGCACTGTCATGTAATTCACAGTCGTGTGTGTGTGTGTGTGCGTGCGCGTGTGCGTGTGTGTGTGTGTGTTAAAGTAAATTACGAGTGTGAAACCAGCCTGTGCCCGCCTCCTTGCATACTGTAGAAAACAAGGCTGGTGTGTATTGCTTCAAGCACTGTGTGTGTGTGTGTGAAAGCTCTGAGTGTATGCGTACAGCGATGGGGGACGTGGAGGGTGGGGGGGGGGGGGGGGGGGGTGGGGGTCACTGACAGTCTCATGGCTACAGTAGCAGATAGTTGAGGCCCGAGGGCCGTACAGTGGCATGGTTACGTAATCTGTGGCATGTCGTGGCGACGATACGAGGAGCAGAGCTGCAGAGACACTCTGGAGCGGAGCTGGGCGAGAATGAAACAGCTGGCGCGAGCTGCAGCTCACACAT
>JAFBJT010108135.1:71594-106999 GCA_016785325.1 Chascanopsetta lugubris | reverse complement strand
GGGGGGGGGGGGGGTATCGGGGCCCAAGTAGGATTCGAACCAGTGACCTTTGCTTGCTAAGGTGACTGCTCTAACCACTGAGCCTCTGCCAAAATCTTTGTTTGAAATGAATAGATGTGAGAAGGATTTGGTGATATCTAGTGGTCGAATGACACGACACATTCTTAGAAATCTCACACGGCCGGTTATCTTAGTTGGTTAGAGTGTTGTGCTAATAACACCTAGTTTGTGGGTTCGATCCCCGCGTGGGCCACTTGACTTTTGGGGATGCCAGAAGCTCAGTCAGTACGGACTTGGGCTTGGAACTGGAGGGTTGCCGGTTTAAATCATGCACCAACCAAGTCTAGACTGAGGACTGGTTGCCGGAGAGCACTGCCGAGAAGCCCTTGAGCAAGTCTCCAAACTCCAGCCCCCTCACTCTGACATTTCTCCTGTGCTGTGTGTGTATGTGTCTCAGACAGCAGGTGCATCTAACAAATAAAAGAGTAAGGAATGTAGTTTGCCCATTGTGGGATAATGAAGGTTTTAATCTAATCTAATCTAATCATTCCTCCAAAACATGTAGGAGACAGGGGTGTTTTTTTTCTAGAGGGTCAAGTTAATTTAGAATATGTGAATAAAGGTCTGTAAATTGGGGAGTTGATTAAAAACATTAAGCACACAATGCTAAATTATGTGAATGTATTACATAATTTTGTACAACAATATATACAGAAACCACACAAAGTTGGTGCTCAGGTGCTTTAATTCTGCTGCATGTGTCATCATCTCTTGGCCTAAAGGCAAGATGCAAGGGGCGGCGCTCCAGTGAGATTGTTTTACTTGTTAAAGGTGCAGTGTGTAAGATTTGGTGACATCTAGTGACCCTCCCAGCATGCAAGAGAACCTATGATGGCCCTCAGCTGTCATCAAAACTCAAAAGATGTTTAGCACGTCCACTCTGGGCCACTGTAAAAACATGGTGGCCCCCGTAGAGAGGACCCACTCCTCAGGTAAATATACATCGATGGGTTCATTTGAGGGAAATGGGAACAAACATACATTTAAGTAATCATGAAATTGTAAACATGTAATTGTTTTGTAATATTTTTTTCTACCAGTAGAAGCCTTCAAATAGAAAACTTACCCACTGCACCTTTAATTGATTCCTTGATTTTAGTGAACTTCACAGGCCAGACTGAGGTGGTCCAAGAGCCACCAGTGTGTGGTGTAGGAGAATCTTTGTTTGCTTTTTATTAAAACTCAAAAGGTTTTTGGTTTGTCCATTCCGAGCTACTGTAAACACATGGTTATCCAATATGGTGGCCCCTGTGGAGAGGAGCTGCTCTCAATGCAAGAATAAAGGGCTCATTCTCGGGTAATGACAACAACACCTCATACTTTCAGGGAGTTATACCCACTTTAAAACATCTGCGTGATGATTTTATATTTCTGCTGTGGATAGAATTCCATCAAAATACCACACACTGGACCATTAATGAGGAATGTACTGTACATTGATAACAAGCCAACCTTCTGTGTTATTTGCACATACATGATCAAAGTCAGTCTTTGGATCCAAACGGGATCTTGAGCGTGACACACATTTGATGCTCTTTGTTGTTCGCCCCCCCACATGTGCGCAGCAGCTGGCAGAGTATCAAGGCCGTACATGTGGTAACGTTTGCTGACCTCCGAAACAGCACCCAAAAAAATGCAGGTTCACCATCTTCAGCTAATAGATACAAGCCGTCTCAGTTTGCTCACAGCGACACGCACCAGGTTGTCTAAACACAGCAGATCTGGTCCCACAGTAGGATTCGGTTTCAGCATTTCTGGCCCCAAATATGCGCTGCCTCGGGTCGGACGGCAGCAGAGGTCACTCCTATCTGTTTTCACCCACCGCAGATGAGAAGGATGGTGCGTAACCGTGTTTGAAATGGAGGTGCGTCGCGGCATGTAGACTCCACGGGGCCGTAGATGCAGCAAGGAGTCGGGAGTCAAAGCCGAGCACATGATGTAACCGTGAACCACGCAGTCACAAGGACTAAGCTGCTGAGAGGCGACGCTAAACGCATTGGCATCGGTCGAGCCTCTGTGAATACAGTCAATAACCCGTGTGCTGTTTATGCGCAGCTGCAGCTGAGAGGTTAGATCACAGTGTTTTTGATACTTTTAAAGGTGCAGTGTGTACGATTTTTGGTCCTTTTTGTCACTTCTAAAAATATCACAAAACGATTTCGTACGGATATTTTCATGAATTTATACTCACTGAAATGTTTCATGTTTTTTTCCCATTACCCTTAAAGGAGCCCATTAATGTACGTTTACATGAGGAGGAGGTCCATCTCCTGGCAAGCCACGTTTTGGAACGTGCTAAACATCTTTTGAGTTTTCATAACCGAAGTCTACCGTAGGTTCTCCCACATGCTCAAATGCATGTGCACAAATAACCAGTTTGTGGATTAGTTGAACTCTGAACCGTTTAGATCACAACAATTTGTATGTCATTCCAATTTGTTGGGAATGACATGCCAGAGACAATCAAGCCCTCTTAGCGAGCATCAGGTTCCTCTGATGTCAGCGTGTCTGGTGATGTCACCGAGTGGAGGGGGTTCGAATTACCACACTCCGGCTCTCCCCGGGTTCATGTGTCGTGTGTGTGGATGTGTCGGGGGTTGCACAGGTCGCAGGTCAGGGGAATAGCATGTCCCATGGCAGCTCTGCAGAGAGTTATGGCCCATTAGACAGATCCTGTAATCAATACGCAGCCTGTCATCCCAAGCCCATCATTAACACAGACACTGGACAGCTCGCTCACAGTTCGTCTCCCCCAGAACCGGGAGTGCAGCTTTCTCCACTCCAGCTGCTGCATCTGTTTGTAGGTTGCAAACGAGTCTCACTCCGGCCTCCTTGTGCCACATGTTTTTCTAATTGCTACCACTGACTGAGGTGTGGGGAAATTAAAGCGCCTGAAGCCAGACACGTCCCTTGTAGAATCTCTTCAATTCATAAAACAGCATTAACAGGCGAGGGATGATGGAACACGGAATTTGGCCACATAAATGATGAGGTGTGTTCAGACCTGCTCTGACCTCCTGACGTTATCCAGAGGGGACAAAATGTGAGAAAACAAATTGCCGTGTTGATTGTGGCGGACATTCCTCAGAGATTCTTCTTCTTCTTCTTCTTCTTCTTCTTCTTCGAGAGCGAGTGGTCATGTAGGATGACACGTTCCCTTAGCCCAAACTTCATGGGAATTTTACGCTGGATTTTTGGATGATTGCCGAAAACAAGCTCCGGTTCAGCAAGTCCAGCATTCTCCCACATTTCGTTCTCCAACATCATTTCCACGACCACCATTTAATAGAATCTTTAGGCATAAATTCCAGATTGGCTGCTTATTAGCAACTTAGATTTCAAGTAAATGGTCTGTATTCATACAGCGCTTTGTCGGGTCTTGGTGACCCCTCAAAGCACTTTACTTTTTATGTATGAGTACATGGGACAATGAGGGGTTCAGTATCTTGCCCAAGGACGCTTCAGCATTCCGAATGGGGATGGTGGGAGTTGAACCCCTCGGTCACAGCAGCCCCAGTGCTGTAAGAGCATCGAAATTCATAAATGGATATTTCCTGACAAGTTTCATATGTGGCAACAGGAAGTTTGAGCATTGTAACTCTGCCATTTTAGGACTGTGACACTAAACCCATGACTTTTCCAACATGTCATCGATGTGCTCCTGAAAATAAACAAAAGAAGAGTCGGGGTTTAATGACCAACACCAGACTTAACCTCTGCAGCCAAATGTACCCGTCACCTGAGGGTCCTGAACAGTTTCCTGTTGTTGTGAACGCATCTGACCCGGACAGTCTCCCGCTGCCTTCTCCTTGTGTGGCAGGCAAAGTGTGCCGATTGACATTTCCCACATTACGTGTCTGAAAACAGCTTTGTTTGCTTTTTTCGCTCTTGTCACCAGGCAAAAAAACATAGTCATCCAAAAAAGCCCACATGCTCACTGACGGAACTCTGGGCCGAAAGAAAGGCAAAAACAAAAACAAGACGAGGCTTTACTGACTCGAACAATAACAAGCCAGCGCCGCACTGCCCCTGCAGCCACACACGCTCCGTGAGGCTGCTGCTGTGTTGTTGGGGGGCAGCTCACAGACAACGATATATCATGGCACCCTCCTGCTTCAAGACCATATGGAAGCTGTTGGGATGTGATCCCTCGGGAGGATGGGGTTTGCGGGCTCTTGGTGAGCACCACGTCTCACCGAGTCAGCTTTACAAGTTGTTGGCGTGCGCCCCCACATCGAGAAATCCCACACACACACACACACACACACACACCCACACACCCAGACACGTACACACACATACACATAAATGTGCATGTGGCTCATTAGGAGCTGAAGCTGGGAGTTGCAGGGGTGCGGTGGAGGCATGATCCAGCGTGGCTAAAAGTAATGTACACAATGACGAGGGTCAGATGTAGGTTAACAAAATCCAACCCCCCCCCCCAACCCACACACACACACACACACACACACACACACACACTGCACACACACCGAGCCGAGGTGGGTTTAGAGAATAAAAGCTCCAACTACTGTATTGGATGGAACAACCTCACACTGTGCGTTTATGACAGCAGCACCTCCATCTGGTTACATATGACTGTTGTTAGATTTGCCACAAAAAGTAAACAAACAACTGGTCAAACGGTGTCAGACTCCCCTCTTATGCGAGAATAATAGAGACCTTTAAGAGTTACACCAACAGTAGTTTGGTCCGAGGCAGCAAAGTTTGCATTCGGCAAACCTGAAATTGCTCTGGCGGCCATGTGGAAATCACATGTCGTAAAGAGATTAACACTCACTTGAAATGATTAGCATCGGGAGGCCGACCAATTCTTCCTCCTTCAGTGGCGAGTGAGTCTGATGAGAGGTGAGATTACCACCATCTTAATCACTTCGCTTATTCCACGGGATCCGGGAGCTTCTCATCCAGAGACCGCTGATTTCATCACAGGGTTTCTTTTGCGGAATATGTATTAGTTCACAATAATTTTCAAACTGTTTGTGACCCTATGGTTTCACATTAGTTAGAGCCTATTCTAAAGATTCAGCGCAAAAGATTTTGGCAAAAACGTTGGTATATCTATTAGAAGACATTGGAATATACCTACCGGTATATATTGTTTTGTTTATTTGTGCAATATGTAAGAATTGGTGACATCTAGAGGTGAAGTTGCATGTTGTATCCATCACCTCACCCTTACCCTTCAGAGCTATGGAAGACTTCAGTTGTCATCCAAACTCACCTAAACCTGCTGTAGCTGTTGTATGAAAAGTGTTGGCTCCACAGTGCAACAGCCAATCAGAGCTGCTCCATCCACAAAGTCCAATGCCACTGTATTCTTTCCATTCTAATCTCCAGGGCAGCTCCTCGCTGTTTAATCCCATAATGGCTCATCTTGTCCATTCCAATATTATTGCCATTATACTTTCATTCTTAATAATGTATTCAGGTTTCCTCCGGCAGGACTGTTGATTACCCCTCGTGCTTGAGTTATCTCCGATATTGGTTTCAAATTGCCCTTTGCTGAATGAAAGGACTATAAAGATTTGATGGGTTGTGTAACTGTGAGTCAGAGAGAGAGAGAGAGGGAGAAGCCAATCTCTGGTGGATTGTAATGGACTGGAAACGAGCGCCGAGTTGGAAATGAGAGTCCAGCAGAATGTGGGGGCTAGAATGGTGGTTTTCCTTGGATAAACACACTCATGCAAAGCTAAGCATATAGCAGGTAAGAGGTATCCACTAGAGGAAATTATGAAGAATACTCACCTCAATAAAAACCACAGGGTTGCTGAACTGAATTCCTTCTGTGATCGTGTAAGCGACGAAGTACTTCAGCAGTTGTTGCCTGTTTAACCTCCGAGTCAAAACCATTTGCTGAAGGACGGATGTTTGCATTGAGTGTAGCTGTTACGTGGAATTTCACTTTGAAGTGTTGATAACTTATTCCACCTTGTGCCACCTTTCGAACCAGTTGTTACAATGGAAAGATGCAAAAGTAGATTTCAATGTAGCAAAAATACAAAATTAAAAACCATACGTATAATCATACTCCATTTAAAGGTCCAGTGAGTAAGAAATGATTTCCCTTTTTATTGGCAGCCATTAAATGAGATAAAGTGGTGTCGGTATAAATTGGTGTATAATTAATAGCAAATTCAGGAGCATTCGTCTCTACACAGTCAGCCATGTTGCACCGTCGTGGACAAACTAAACATGCCTTGGGTTTCAATGGTAAGTGAAGGCTTCTATAGATCCTCCTATAAAGAAAAGGTGAGGTGGGAGTTCTTCAGCTGCAACAGGGAAGTCCATTACAAGCTGTCACTAAATCCCAGTTACTTACACATTTCACAATTAGCATTTTGTCTTAAAGGTACAGTGTGTGCAATTTGGTGACATCTACAGGTGAAGTTGCATATTGTATCCATCACCTCACCCTTCCCATCAAAGCATACGGGAGATTCCTCCTTTAATAAACTTTTTATTCCCACGCATGTGCCCATACCTGCTCTAGCAGGATAAAAAGTCGTCCACAGTGCATCAGCCAATCAGAGTTGCTCCATCCACAATAATGCCACTGTATTCTTTCCGTTTCCATTTTAATACGGTGTATTATTACTATTCTTCTGGGTCAGCGTGTTTGTTGGAAGGTCTGCGGATACCGACAACAGTCCCCATTTTTCAGATGACTGGATCGAGACACACGTTTTCAAAAAAGTTGGCTCTCGGCCTCTCTCGGTTGTAATTAAGGCCACCGTGGTAATGCCAGGAATGTCTGCCATTTCTCTCCTTTCATTTCCAGCGGATTCTAGTTTTATTAATACTCTGGCAAAGTAGTAATTGCTGCGCATATTTGCGAATGGGCAGAATGCGAGGCAATTAGTTTTAATGATGTGCAAAACAAACATGTACGACAGCAATTACCGTGACAATGAGTGTGACGGCCCAGAGGCGGGTGGACCAGACAACACAGACACTAGGGCACACTTAACGGGCTTCACCTGGGTCACATGCCAGTCACTGATGTGTCCAGTCTATTGTCAGATGAGTGTTTGTCTGATGTTGATTCTGGTGCCTCGCCACTCAATGACGGGAAGCATATATGCGGCTTAAAGGTGCAGTGTGTAAAATGTTTTCTTTTTCTAGGATTACAAAACAATTACACACTGCTCCTCTTACAAATCTATAATCACCGCAATGTATGACTTTCTTTTACATTACCCTAAAATCAGCCCCTTAATATATATTTACACCAGGAGTGGCCGTGTCTTTACAGCAGCGCAGAGTGGACATACTAAGCGTCTTTCGTGTTTGAATAACAACTGAAGTCTTCCATAGGTTCTCCTGCATGCTCAGGAGGGAAAGGGTGAGGTGATGGATACAATATGTAACTTCACCAACAGATGTCACCAAATCGTACACACTGCTCCTTTAAAGCACCATGAATCTGGTTATTTCTCATTTCACTTCCGCTGGGTTTCATTTGAAGAATGCAGTTTCACACTTTACAGACTGCTCCCCCCTGCAGTACGACGCCCCTGGATTCCGTGGCCTGTTTGAGCCACATGCTCGATCCCAGACTTGAGGTTAAACAGGCTCTGGACAGGGCCGATGGCACCGGGCCAGCCTGTACTTTAGTCAGATGATGTATTTAACTCCTCGCCAAACGGAGCTCAATGCAATTCCCAATTTATCCCGTCATGGAAAATGTGGATCACATACCGAGCTATACAAATCCACCACCGCATTTCTCTAAATGTGCATGCTTCATCAACAAAGAGTGGACATTTTTCCTCTTGAGTCGTTACAGTGAAATGCGCGAGCGAAGCGCTCGGTCTGAACACTCAAATCTGCCTCGCAGTAAAGCAGACGAGAGCAGTGATGGTGATATTTCATCTTCAATTTGCTCGTTTTTCTCATCGCACCACAGGCTGACGAGGCGGCGGTTCATCATTTGACCAAAATGCTCAGCTAAACGCGTCTGTGGGAAATCTGACGTAAATCCGTGATTTTGAGCTCGTTTCAACAGGAACGGCCTTTTTCGAACCGCGCTCTCTGTCACGTCACGGTGGGGCCCCGTGATTCTGAGCGGTAGGGGCAGGTAGACCGCTGCTCGCACCCAGTTGGGCCCCCCCTGATCGCGGTGCTCGTCGCCGCCAAGAGCCATGGCAACGCTCCCGCCCGCGTCCGCAGCATCTGTGTCAATAGCATTCCACGGTCTTGTCGACCGAGTGCCGCCGTTTGCATTTGCCACCACAGCCCAGCTTTGCCTGATTTACAGTTTGAGGACAGTGTCATAAATTCTCGAGGGCCGTCCACTACTACATGCATCAGTGTCACAAGATGGAGAGCTTGTTTACTTTAAATTGTGTGCCACAGGACTCGCAGCGCTCCAAGAGTCTGGAGTGTGATGGGAGGGTGCGGGGTGGAGGTGGGGGTGGGGTTGGGGGGGCGGGGCGGGTGGTGGGGTGACACAGATTATTTTTCCATGACCACAGCGTGACCTCAGCGCTGTGTATTTGCAGACAATTGATAAATATTATGCACTCATTCATCTTTTAAGTACAGTAAGCCCCTTCGGATTGGGTTTGTTTTTCAAGTAGAAGCCACAGCTCCACAGCCGCGTTCTTTGATGAAGTCTCGAGATATTTTCGGTCGGCCTTCAATGACCGGTTTCTTTTTTTCCATTCTCTCATTTTCTTTATGACCTCTTCCTTTTATTGCCTTCTCAAATCGCCCGTGTTACAGTCAAAGCGTGCAAGAGTTTGTAGATAAGTGACCAAATGTATTTTTAGGAAGTCGCGCTGGAAAAAATGGCTTCAGCTCTGCCAGAAACTGGATCAGGGTTTCATGTAAATGATCATACACATTTAGACTAAACAGAGTAGGGAGGAATTGAACATGACAGCCCCTCCAGGCTGACTGCTGAATGAAAAGGACAAAAAAAAAAGGGTCGGAGTAGTGAAACGAATGGCCTTGTGATTGAATCAAGTTAAAGTGTAGAGATCGGGGAAAGCCAGGACAAAGCAGTAGCAGGAAATTCATTCTGCTTCTTCCTACAAGGAGGGGCACATGCTCTATAACGTGACCTTTTGAAAACCCCATCCCCATCTGTGCTCTCCCTTCAGCTGACTGCCAGCCCCCCTGCCAGAACCGCGGCTCCTGCAGCCGCCCGCAGACCTGCGTGTGTCGCTCGGGCTTCCAGGGCCCCCGCTGTGAGGAGGTGGCCCCGGAGCAGGTGTACATCCGCGAGGGGGGCGCCCTGAGACGCGTGCAGCCCGGCACCAACCCCTTCCAGAGGGACCAACCGCGGAGAAGGCCCTCCGAGAGACAGGTCAGCGACAAGGTTCAGACGCCACGACCTGCCACCACCAGACAGCCGGCCCACACCATGTAAGTGACGCAGCTGTGCCTCGCTGACTCTTCTTATTATAAAACTGAAAGTGCCTCACCGCTCTGCCTAATAAGGACCGCTTCGATAAAGGTTTTCTAATTGAATACAAAGGGTTTACATTGACCGTGACTCTCCTACCACACCCTGAAGAATGACGGCGGTGTAACAGTTTGGGTCTGAAACCATGGTAGCAAGAGACCATGTTCAAACACGCACAGCCACAAAGCCTGGTGGTACAATGACTGCACTGTCATACACGTTGAAAATGGATAATAAAACTCAACCTGAATGTTGCGTTGGAGAAGACGGGTGTCGGTCGATAAAGGGAGCACCGACCGAAGTCGACATGCAGACGATTAAATGCGATGACGTCGATAAATGGTCTGTATTTGGTCAATGATCTGTACTTATATCGAGCTTTGTCAAGTCTTGGAGACCTCTCAACGCTCTTCACAGTAGAGTTTACAGTCACCCAGTCACACAAGCATTCATGCAGTGCTTCTATTTGTACTTTGAGGCTATTTCTACTTTGTATCCATTAGTACATGGGACAATGTGGGGTACAGTGCCTTGCCCCAAGGACACCTCGGCATACCGAATGGGGGGGAGGCAGGAATCGCCCGACCCCCTGGTCAGAGTACACATCCTCTAACCCCCTCAGCCACAGCTGACTGAGGTGCCACCATGTCCAGATAATAGATATTTTAAAGGCACATTCCACAGTACACTTGACTGTCACACGCAGACCTGTTGGGAACCTTCTGTTACTGCCAAGGTATTTGCTGACATACCAGGAAATGGTTACGCTGTTCAGTTTCCACACCGATTTCCTCCATGTGATTCAGTCATATTCACATCGTACTGGCAAGACAGCATGGTGAGGGACCTTCTCCTGATTCGAGGGGAAGAAGAGATTATGGGGCAACGCTGTCACTGAGCTTCATGCTGTTGTTGTTTTCCATTTCCTGATTGTCACTTCTATTGCATTTGTAACATCAGATGAAAGCCGTGTTCACAAATATTGATGTGACATGGCTGAAATGTCTTGATGTCATTTTCACATTCAGCATCAAACTTTTAAAAGCAAAATTTATATTTCAGAGAATATACATTTTTCTTTCAAGTGATGAACATTGTTTTTGCTTTCTGTACACCTACACGGGGGGTGTAGTAAGGAGGGATGGGGCTTGGGGGATGGGGCCCACAATGAGGGGCAAATTAAACGGGGTGTATTTATAACATCCATTACTGTTGTACACATTATAAATTACAATTATTATATCTATATATATATATTATTAGTCCATTTCACGTCTACTCAACACTGCTTTTGTTTACGGTTACATCAATAAATCAAGGCAGACGACATTTTAACACCCTTAATATGCCGTTAGCAAAACAAATACTGAGTTAGTAAGTCAATGTTTGCGGCCATTACCATCGTGCTTGAGAATGCATTTGGGTTAATCTTTAAATTATAGGAAAGTACAGCATGATTTTCCAGGATGAAATATGAACAAGTTTTGTTTGCTATGAAAACAGAGCTGAGGGGTTATATTTTCTTTAGGGTTTCACCATTTCAGCGTGTTCTTTAATTTAATGTAATAACTGAGACTATAATGAATCCACATAATAATTACTCAGACGAAGGCCTCTTTCCTTGCACTCAGCAAATTCTCTAAAGGCTGCTAATCAGACGGGACTCACAGTTTCTTGGCTTGCCCTTCTCACTGCTTTGGTTCCAATAAGCTTTTGGTTTGATTAATGGCTTTGCCGTGGTTAGAACCATAGTTTTGATCAAGGATGTTAAAGGGAGTAATTGTCTCCTGGGAGTGTTTTGATGGGACGTCATTGCTCACAGGCTCTGACCTATCTTGTCAAATTGTGTTGGACTCAGGCCTGGCGCTTTTCTAATCTGCTTAGAGTCGGTTATATTATAGTGCCATGATTTGTTTTGGGCACTGAGGTCATCAATCATTTATTTAGGCAGTTTGTCATCTGGGTAACATCTCCCTGCCAAAGCAACTCGAACATTCCCCAATACCATCTGACATTTATGGGTTTGCTCTGGATAATTAGGCGGATCTTTTGTTGTTTTGTGCTTTTGCTCGTGTTATGGAATCACGCCTGCTGAGCCCTCCACATGTTTGTGGTAGCTCAATGAAAATCTACTAAATGTGTTGGCAGATGGCTCGTAAAAAAAGCGTTTTTAATACATCCCATTCCCTAAATGTCCTAATCAATGCAAGGCCTTGGAGGAGTTGCACAGTTGCGATGCATATGTTTGCTTTGTTCTCGACTCGCAGGACATTTTTGCGTCCTGAGTCAGAGCTCGGACAAAATAGATGGAGACAGGTTCAACACCATGAGAAGCAGACGGTGCTCCTGAGTCACAGATGCCCCTGCTCTGACTACTCTAACCACCATGTTACTGTTGAAGGTGACTAACTGTTTGTAAGAAGTGCTGCAGTGTTCAAGATGAGCCATTTCCCCCTTTCTGCAGTGTAAGATTTCCAAGCATGCAGCTCAGACTAATCCAATTACCCGCTGACAGATTTTTGTGAACTCATCAGGACGGAAAAAACTGCCAAAATTACAGAATGTCTTCATTTAAAAATCAGTTGAATGCTCGAAGCTCATTCGTTGCTCCTTCCTGGAAGCTTTTGAAGTCTCATGTAATGCACATTACCAGCTCAGTTCTTGTGAAGTGCTGCAAATGTTCTGGATTCTCTTGGCCCAGACACTTCTTTCAGGGGTGGAACAGCCGTCCCCCTTCGGAGCAGTGGTGGATGCGAGTCTTGGTTTCATGTATCAGCCCGAGGTTCCACTGTTTGTGAAGCCAGGAAAGCACGAGCACCGTGAGGTCAGAGAGTGAGAGTCAGATCGAGAGACAACTCCAGCGCCAAAGCTCAATTAAAGGAGGAGGAGGAGCAGGAGGAGCGGGGGAGGACAGACGCTCAGGCTCAGATAGATCACCTCGCCCCCACTTGAAAGAGCAAAGGCCGCGGTGTCCATGCAGCACCGTGTCAGTCGCTTTTCATTTCTCCCAAGCAGCGAAGGTGTGAGTCACTATATATGTCTTTCTTGGAGCCGGCTCGGCTCGTTATGTCAGGAGCACCCCGTCACTGACCCTGCCTGACGAGTGGCGCCAAGAACAAGAAATAGTGTGGAGACGAAATGAGACGGACAAGGGGGGACAGAAGAAAAAGAATGATAATAAGCATGAACATCAATCAGAGAGAGCAAACTGTTCAGCTGAAGGAGGGAAAGTGGTCGACTATGGCCTCGTCCACACGGAGACCATCTTTTTATCGAAACACTCCAAAGACAGAGAAGAGGACGTGGAGCATGCGCACTACACTCTTAAGACGTAAGCGAACACAAGAAGAGAAAGACAAGACGGAGAAGAAGAGGGATTTGATGACGGCGGCGGAAAACAACGCGCAAGCGTGGAAGGAGACGTTGGTGTGGACCGACGACGAGGTAGAACCTCTGCTCTGTACACATTGAACTACAAGTAATCCACCATTGTTGTTGTTTTGTTGGTGGGTTAGCGCACGCGGGTGATGGGCGAGCGGTATGCGAGACGTGTACTCGGTCGTCCACACGGATACGATCAAATGCCGTCTTGAGATCTGCACACGCTGGGACGCGGTCTCAAACGGTGGCGTCTTCGCACCCCGTGTTCGCCGTCCCCGCCTGGACGGAAGGCACATTCGATGAGATGCCGAAACCAGTCTCCACGTGGACGGGGGCCTACGATTCGCTAGACTCTCGTTCCCAGCGATGAAACCCCCGCTGTGTAGACGTCAGCAGGCGGCAGACAGGGATAGTGTGGTGTCTGTGGTGGATTTGAGGTGGTTTGTCAACATCTTAATTGAGATGATGCTTATCTTCACTTTCAGCAGACCAGCACTTGTGGGGAAACAGGCTTTTCTGATTAGACACTGAGCAACTGAAACAGATTTTTGGAGTCTGGTTACCGACTCTGTTTTTATTAACACATGATAGCAGCAGCTGGATTTTCTTTGGCATTTAACAGAACAGTACAAAGCTAATTCCACCCATTTGGCCATTGAACTGTGTGTGTTGTTGGTGTTAATTCATCCTTGGAAAGTTTGTGTAGTTACATCAGTTGTCTCGTTAGGCTGAAAGACACTTAAAGGTACAGTGTTTACGATTTGGTGAAGTTGCGTATTGTATCCAGATTAGTATGTCCACTCAGGGCTATTGTAAATACATGGCGGCCCCCACAGGGAGGACCCGCTCCCGATGTAGAATTACGTAATAGGTCTCTTTTTAGGGTAATTCTAAAAGCATGTCATACATTTAGGTGATTATACATTTGTAAAAATGTCTGTAGATAATCGTTTTTTAACTCCCAGTGAAGGACAGGAGAACATGGAAAAAGCACAATATGACTCCATGGATGCATGAGTATCGGGTGGAAATATCATATACAATTTTTTTTTTTTACAACAGATTTATCACTTTTATGGAACATCGAAAAGCGACACTGAGCATTTAAATCAAATTGTGTATGTTAACGTTTTATGTTTAAGTTTTATCGTTTGGAAAAAACATAAGATTCCATCCATTTTCTAAAGTCCTAATGTCTCTACCAAAGCATGATTGTGCTTATGTGGCAAGACGTTTTCCACCCGCGACGACACATCTTTGCCCCAGTCGACGCAAAATCCAGCAGAGTGAACATCTAGAAATATACTGCAGAGTCTGTCTGAACACATCTTTATGTTTACTCTTTCTCGATTGACCAAATCCCTCCATCCATAAGATTAGCTCGCTTGAGCTCCAATTTTTCGCCATTGCAAGTGAGCGATGACAGACAGGTTGTCGGCCCTGTTCGGGCACACCCCTGCAACGAAATGCAGTTTCAGCGGATAAACGATTTCGTAAATGATCCCACTGACTGGGTTCAGCACATCCATCTCTGACGGCCCTAAAGTCTTAGTGGGATGGACAAAACATATGAGGAACCTCCTGCAGGGTGAGAATTTTGAGAGACGTCAACCGACTCCAGCCTCTACTCCCTCTTCTCGTATGGCTGCCGTCCACGTTTTCCTCTAAACCTTTCAACTGCGTCCCATCGGTCTCAGCTGCCTGTCCGCTTGGATTTAATCTGTCAAACTGAAAATAGGTACATTCTGGCACATGCAGCTGGCAAAGGAATAAGTGTTTCCTTCCTTGACCAATGCTGGGGAACAAATGCATTTCACTGTGACCTGCTGTTTCCTGTGAGCGCTGTTCTCAGCCATGTGGTGAAATGTTGGTCCCCTGTCGATCACAGCAGGTCCGTCATATCCCAGCAAGACGGCAAAGTCACGGCCGGTGGTTGAACACTCCCTACTGTAACACAGAGGATGCATTTACCACATTCTTTGTGGGCCCTTCATGTTGGCTTAGCTTCACACCCCTGTTGCCCTCTTACATCATCAGACCTGCGCAGGAAACAGAGCAGGACTGTGTGCAGGATGTGTGTGTGTGTGTGTGTATATGTGTGTCTCGTCCTCAGGTCATCCCTGCAAAGGTCGTCTCCCTCTGGGCTCCGTTACATAATCAGAGTCAGGGCAGCCGGCAGCATCTACCTGGATGGAGTAAAGGGATACTGCATGTTTATGCCCCGAACAAGAGGTTAAAAGGTCGGGTGTGTGAAATTATACTGAAATTATTTCCATGAATATGGGCAGAAATTGAATGTTCAATAATTAGACTAATGATTTTAGAAGTGAATAATCATCTGAACGTATGAATTGTTGCCATTTCCCCAGAATGAGCCCTGTTATATTTACATCAGGAACCGGTCCACTCTGCAGAGGCGACTCTTGTTGCACCACCAGTGTTTTTGCAGCCCAGCATAGACAAAATAAACACCTGTTGGGTTTCCAGTATAACTGAAGGCTGCCCCAGGTTCCTCGACATCACTGGAAGGTGGAGGTGAGGGATATTTAGCTGTAACGTATACCTCACATCCTCTAGATGTCACCAAACCCTATACAGGTTCAATGTAAACATAGACCTACACCAATTATTTTTGTTTGCATACATAAAAAACTACCCCCAACTAAGTTACCCCTAAAAATCCATTTTCTTACAGGTCCTTTACGTATGTTTGTCTCTTTAAAGATACCGTGTGAGGGACTAACGGACATCTTGTGTTGAAGCTGCATGTTACAGGTGTACACCTCATACTGCATTCTTCCCCTCCAAGCTCATAGGGGAACTTATTGTAGCCTTCACTTATCATTAAAAGTCAGACCGTGCGTTTCGTGCGACTGTAAAAACAGGTTAATGCAACATGGTGGCCTCCGTAGAGAGGACCCACGGCCAGTGTAAATACAAAGGGCCCATTCTACAATAATGAAAACAACTTGTAGATTCAGGTAATTGTACACCCATAAAAACATCAGAATGATTATATCCCGTTTCTGCCAGTAGAGATGGAAATAGTTTCACCTAAATCTTACACACTTGACCTTTAATGGTGTCACATCCACTTAACCCCTGGCTTGCCCATCACTGCTGTTACATCTGGGCCAAATGACACATGATATTTTATCCTTACGCTGTTTGCATTGGTCACTAGTAAGAGAAGATGATTAGTCATTGGTTTGCTGTTTAATGTGAACACATGACCTAATCTGTGAACATGATTTGTGCCTGAGTTATGTCCGCCCTTGTAATGACAACAACTCCCAAGATCCAACAGTGCCTGTGTCATTAAGCTAGATCCTTTGTATTTAGTTTGATTTAGAGACACCCAGTGGTGAATGTGTCACATTGCATCTTGAAAAATGTCCTCAGCGTGTGTGTGAAGTGATCCCCCCCCCCCCAGCGTGATGTCACAAGTGACTACCAAAGTGATGAGACTCGGCATGTGTTGTTTTCAGGCTGTGTTATAACAGACACGCTGCAATACATTTGAATGAGGCCAAAGAGACACAGGCTCTGTTTGACAGAGAAGTCAGTTCTTGCTCAAACCCATAGATCCAATTCAATGTGACATCACACGGACCCAAAAATCTGAAATCTCAATGTTTACCAAACACTGCAGCCTGTAGCAGTTTCACTTAGTCAAAGTGTAATGATAAACTGCCTTGGATTTAGTGGCCTCCAGTGGTGGAGGTCTGTGTTGGAGCTGATGACCCCTCACCCTCTTTGCTTGTAGGAGAACTTATGATGACCTTCGCTTATCAATAAATCTCAACAATTCTGACCCTAGAAATGAAACTAATGCACCTAAATTTTAGTCTTGTGTTCAGCATCTGACACTACCAATGTGAATTTTAGATGTTATTTTAAAAATGGCTCAAAATAGGGATACAATCACCTCGTATCATTTTAGCAAATATATATTAATATTATATTGATTGATTGATTGATTGGTTGAGATGTGACCTGGGGTCCAATATGAATATGAGCTTTCAGTAGGTGTATGCTTTGTAAAGGTTGTAGTACATTTGAGTCTTACATAAACCAATAACACCTGGCGCCTGTATATGGCAGCCCCCTCACTCTGACATCTCTCCCTCAGTGCATGTATAGTGATTGTGTGTGTGTATATAACCGCATGTAAAATCAAACAAAGCATGTAAATGAATAATAGGGTGAAAAAATTGAATTTCCCCTCCACGGGGACGAATAAAGGTAATCTCAATCTTTAATAGGCCTACGTACAATAAAATAGCAGATATCTGCAGATCTTTTAAAACCAGTGTGTCCTTATCTCATTATAAAGAGGGGTCTCGGATCACACTGTAATGTATCGGTTTTTGGCCGAGCACCCAAATAGCTGCGCTGCAATGTACTATTGCAAAGTGCGATCTGCTGCAGGAGTGATTATACATGTGGTCACACCCAGTAACTCTTGGAGATGTTGGAGGAAAATAAAAACACCCAGTAACAAAGAGCACGGAACGACCCTAAAAGCGGGTGACGATCCATACGTACATCTTTCTCTGCATCCGCCGCGAAGCTCAGCCCTGAGCTCCCTGTTTGCCCAGTGACGAACAGAACTGGCGGTTCTGTGGCTTGTTGACTCAAGGCTTCGCGCATAGCCACACAGCTGTTTCTCAGAGGAAACTGTGGTCATAGTGGGAGTTCTCCATGTTAATCACGGATCAGTGCTCACTTTCACTCCCACTCCGCATGAAACACACGGCCAGCGCTGACGGTAGCCTCCGTCAGAAAGTCCTGCAGGTGACCCCTGCAACACCTGTACTGAAATATAGTATTGCTATCATCACCGTTATTCTTGGATGTAGTGATCACTGAGGAATTTAAGTTATCGAGTCGAACAGAAGCTCGGGGCTTAAATAAAATATGTTCATAGAGGCTCTTCGGCGGCAGTGGAAATTCACTCAACAAGGTTCTCATAACTCAGCGGAGAGGCCAATAAATTAAGAGAAGCCCAAATCCCACAGTAGCTTTCCATCTCATAATACTCTCGATGCATTTGGCTTTGATCAAATACGAGGGTTCATAAAACTAAAACATATATTCAAACATTCGGCCTGGAAAAGTTTTCCCACTGTAACACCTGGCAATTGACTTTACTGCTAAACAAGGACATGAAGTCGTCCTCATGTTTTTCAGTCCCAGCAGAGGATACCTGCCGATGTGGAGACACAGGCTACAGCGGAGCTGAAGGGTAAAGTGTGGGTCATTCCCTCAGGGCAAATGTGTCAATTGCATCGCCCGTGGGCCAAATGTGGCCCGCAAGATCATTGGATGTGGCTTAAAGGCATTTGATTGTCAAAAAAAAAAGTCTAAAGCTCATTGCCCATGAACTCTAGTTAATTACACGTTACTTTTAATGTGTAGCAATACATTCAGTGTGTTTACATTTTCACATGTATGTAAATGCATATACAATATTTGTAACTTGAATAAATGATAATCAGATATGAAGGTACGGTTATTTTACAATATGTTAAACAGCAATTCAATTGAGTCCCACAATTCAAACCGGCCCCTCGAGAGCAACCTTAATGCTGACGTGGCCCTCGGTGAAAACGAGTTTGACAACCGTGCCACAGAGGGTGTTTATGTTCTTCTCAAATGAATAGGACACTGTATCTCCATAAAGAACCAGGCGCAGGACCACGTGTCCAGAGCTTGTATCCCTGCATGGGCAGAGTGGGAATGAACTTGAACGGGGTCAGGTTTTGCGGGCGTTCAGCTGGTCCGTCGCAGCCGTGTTTGTCTTGGCTCGCTGGTGCTACAAACTTGACCTTTGCCCCTCAGCCCAGTATCTGCTGAGCATTTTCATTCGCCATATGAATGGGATGGGGCTTTCCGGAGCGTGAACATCCTCCGCCATAGTTTTTTTGTGATGTCGGAACGGGGACATTGTTTACTTCTGTCACTTTCAGTTTAGCATCAGCGCGGCAGAGTGCAGACTCGGCTGCGGAGGCCACCATGTCCTCAGGTGAACTCTTTTCCATGCTGGGAAAAGATTAAAGATGCAACTTTTGCATGGCTGAAATGCGGTTGTACGACAATTATCTAGATCCCTGAATATGTGGAAGCCGAGCACACAACGATATTGAAAAAAGCCAGACGAGGAGGAAAGTAGGAGTTTTTTGGGTTTTTTTTTTTTCTGTCTAAAAATGCAAAGCCAAACGAGTCCCATGAGCGTTTGGCTTCCTGCTAGGCCAGAGGGAACAAAGGACCATAGAGAACTCTGCAGTCGGTGTGGGACAGATATGTCTTTCTCTCTCACTCCATCCACAACTCTCTGGAAGCCCCGATGCGGAACACACTCTGTGCCGCGCTGCCAGCAGGCCCTCCGACTCTGCGGCCAACTTGTTCTCATCCCGCCGGCCTGTGCAGATGCAGCTGTCGGGGCAGCAGATATTGTACCGCAGTTATAGGACGAGCGAGGCCAGTCCCAGAACGCAGTCCGGCCTCCAGCCCAGGAATTTGAGGCAGATGGACGCAGCATTGATTAGTCGCGTCTAGTCGCAGTCTCCCGGATACGAGGGAATGGAGTGTTAAAAAGTGCAAATTAGTGCAAATTAGCAGCGGGTGCGTGCATGAGACAGGCTCCTGTCAGGAAGTGGAGCTCCCGTGGGGCCCGGCCTCTGAAGGCGGCAAAACGAATGCGACGAACATGCCCGAGCTCCCCTTTCTCCCTTCGTATCCAGACATCACCTTTCTCTCCTCGTGTTTCTCCGCGCGAACGTCTGCTAAAGTTTTCATTGCCGTGGAAACCGATGTTACAGATTCGCTCAAAATATCCCTCAATCACGGCCGTTGTTGGAAACCCTCTCTGGCTCGACGTCAGCGCGGCCCCGTCATTCGACACTGAGCGGTGTAGGCACCGTCGGAGTCAGCACTTTATAATGGCTCTTCCTGCTGACCTGTCTTGCGGCGTTGCACTAAGTGAATGATCAGAGCAGCTACAATAAACCAAGAGAGTATTGAATGGCCTCTCAGCTCACCACGTCTGCAGGCGTTTTGATTCTGGACCCCGAGCCACAGAAACCGCACGGCCTCTCCTCCGTCCAGAGTCTGGCCTTTTGTTTGCATGTAACAAAACGCTGAGGTAAAAACAGACAGGTTGCTGCTGCTGCTGCTGCTGCTGCTGAGAGATGAGAAGGGCAATTTCTCTGTTTTTGGCCTGTGACTGAGACTGTAGTCGTCATATGTTTTGATCATGTAATGTCTGAAAGACCGCAATGAGGTCAAATTCACATAAAATCTATTTTCATGCTTACAGTGTGTGTGTTTGTGGGGGGGGTGGGGGGTGGGGGGGGGGGGGGGGGGGGGGCTGGTGTATGGCAATGGCTATAAAATCAAGTGGAACTTCATCTCTTAATTTTTCGGCGCAGCAGGTCGGCTGATCCAAATGACAGCCTTTGCTAAATATATTTCACAAGCGACGTTGTACTCTCCAGTGTGCAATAGGCCCGGTTGTTGCACTAATATAAGCCTCATCCCCAGGGGTGGTAGAAAAAAGGCTCCGAATCAATCCAACCCCACTGTAATTCATTTCGCTCCGGCTTTGGCTGCTACTATTGGGATTCCTGGAAGGCCCGGTCCAGACAGAGAGAGCATGATTCAATCCAGCCTCTGTGGCTGGTGCGATAAGCCCTCCGACACACCCAGAGTTTCACAAGGGGAAATATTCTGCCAGGACCCACAATTATCCAAGTCATAATGAGTAGAGATTTTATCAAAGAGAGACAGGACCTTAATTGCTCACCGATGTTTGGCCTTATGCATCCACGCATGAAGAACTAGTTGCAGCGGAAAGTGGCTTATCGTTAAAGCGCCGCACATGTTTGTGTGACTTGGTGTTTCCCAGTGACTCCCTCCTATGTTCTATGGAACATACCGTTTATTAGACTACTGGCACTACTCACAGTGACAGATGAAATAACGCAGCTGTCAGTCAGAATGTACCCCCTTGACCTCTCTTTGTTTGATCTCGTCAATATTCGTTCTGACAAGAGTAAAAATCTGCATGACGTGCGATACTTTTCATCCTGATCATTTGTTGCTGCTCTTATGATCGATTGCAAAACAAGCTTATCCACTTCATTGTACACCTGTTACTTTAACTCTGCAGAACTCAGTCAGGGATATACAATCCGAGGTCTGAAGAGTAATGTTTCAACATTTTGGTCAACTTATTGAGGGATTTTCTTGGTTAGAGCCAGATGAGGAAATGGATAAGAGTCCAGATACTGTTCAACATCTGATACTGTATCTGCGCAGAAAAGATGTTGTTGGCTGAACTCGGTTTCCTCTCCTTCAAATTCTTTTTTTCACATTTGAAAAGCAAAAGTTTATTTCCTCACTTTGACATGGAGGCTTATTTATGATCTATTTGTACATATGTAACAGGTGGAATCATTTTTTTATGTCATGTCAATATTTTATGTCATAGTCTCGTTTTACAGATAATGAGAAGTCATTTTTCACAGGTTGCTTGAGGCGTAGCTGCCTGTCAGCTCAAAGTTCACAGATTTAGGGCGACTATAACATCCAGTGAGACCATCTCCAACAGGTGATTGTTCGTCCACCATCTGTTTTCTGAACACTACCACTCACATCCGACACTGAGCTATGCTTATATACGAGTGTGAGTCACTAAATCCTTTAAATCCAGTGACATGATCAGAAATACAATTCCAAAGGCTCGTAGACCTTGCCTGAGTTGGTATCACTGTTTGAAGAACTTCCAGACCAATAAAATGTAAAACCTCTCTGGCGACCTAGCACAACGCTGTCTTAGGTGATGGTTGATCTGGATAAAGTGCTATTCAAAGTACATCAGCTGTATGTAGCTTACGCTCCGCTGCGTGGTATCGTGTTCAAATAACTTGGAGCTTTTACAGACATTTTACACATTTTGTTTTTCCTGGCTCGGCATGAGAGGATGTTTGTGCTTCAGCTGCGAACCCTTTAGCGGTAAAAAGATCTGCATGTGTCCATTCCGTCCTCACACTGACTGACGGTGAGCGAAAGCCTCTGGCGCAGTAATACTACTATCAACTGAAGGACTGACAGAAAACCGTTATGCAACAAGTCACGAGTATTCTTGCCATGTTTTCATTGTAAAGCCTCAGCGAATAAGACACTCTGATCACAACACTGCCGTCTTCTCTCACTCACATTCAGTTACGTTGTGTTCAACTAAATGAAGTCAGTCAAACCATAAAGAATCAATTGAAATGAAAAGAGAAATCCTTTAGTCCATAACCTTGAATGTCCCCGTCAGGCCACTCCCAACCTTGGTTAGCTGCATTAGAGGTTAATGTTAGCCAGCTAGCTGAAATTGTAACGCCGAAAGCGAGGTACCAGCTCACGTCTGGACCATACCAGCTGTGTGAGTGGCGAGTGTTTCATTTACACACAAACAGATTATGTTGTCGACACCAGCCATGGGTCAGTTACATGTAACCTCAAAATGATGTCCCATTACAGTTTTTATACTTTTCTGTAGAGTATATCACAATCACGACCACCATATTTACATGATCATTTCCTGTAAACCTTTTCAAAGTCTCGAGGGTGGTAAGCTATATGACTTATTCCATGAGTAACCCTGAGAGAAAGGTCTAGATTCAACGGTATATTTAAATTTGGTGGAAATACGACCGTTATACCTGGAACAACTCTGCTGAATCCTCAGCCAATTGGGATTTTCAGCAGAACCGAAGCATAATTGTCCCGATGTGCTCACATAGCCAGTGTGGCCCTTGTGTAGAACTTAAGACATTTGGTTAAAATGTATGTTTCTATTGACACATCAATCTGTTTTTTTCTTGTCCTGTTTATGCCGAGCTAAACCTGCCCACTTTAGCTTCATTTGAACTGTCGAGCTTTGCCAGTGGTATTAACCCTCTCAACTAAATATTAGCCAAAGATCCATTGAGAGCATTCAAAGAGACTGTGAAACAATCCTAAGCATCAAGAGGTTTTTCGATGTGTTTGGACGATGTGACGCGAAATCGACTCGCAAGCTTTGTAAATATCGTACCTAAAAACAAGCTGTGAGAAAAGCCAAGGCTGTGGATGTTAAAACATTTATTACTTGGGATTTAACATCCACGTAAAGCTGCAGTTTAGGGGAAGACTTTAATGTGACAGAGGCTCGAGTTGAGTTATTTTCGAACACCCAGTGAACACAAACTTTACCACCAGGCCACGGAGTGACTTTGTTGCTACGAGGGAACACAAGCAACTACACCAATGATGAAAATGGGGCTGGATGTATATGTATTGGTGCATGCTGAGGATCAAACCTCAAGGTTTTATTGAAAGAAACACTTGGGGACCTCGGTGACGAAGGGCGAATAGATGAGGGCGTTCTGCATAAAGCCCACGGAATGAGATGTGTGACCACAGTGAGGTTTGACCACTGGTGGCACAGATGGTTTGGTGGACTGAGTAAGAAGGGATTAATTATTTCCTCGCCCGCAGAGACGTCTTTCACCTCCTAAAATACACCATAGTCGTTAAGACTGACTAAATTCTGAATATAAACTTTTCCCATCTCTGCCTGTGAGCTCTTAAAGCAATACCAGACATAGGAAAACTAGCCCATCTTCTCAAATTATGAAGAAATTGACCTACATTTTCCACTTAGCACTGAATTCCTTATCAAATATCAGATACGAATGCTGACGTTTTGCTCAAGTCATACTTGGAACGGGATTGAGAGTCAGCCTGCGATAGCATCTGCATAATCTGGAATGTTTTCCCATTCGTAGCTTCATTGTCGTTAATGTTCTGGTCGTCACAGAGACTCATAACACTGCTGGGCTTTGAATAGCAAAACATGAACAAGAGTCAAGTGTGACTGTGTCTGTCTGTGCTAAGGTTCTTGAATAACACCTCCTGGGACTAGTTTCAACAGTCTGCTCTCTCTTCTTGTCCGTGAGCTTAAATCGGGGAAATGTGGAGCACCTTTTGTTGCAGAGCCTGCAGCTATAAAATATCTTTCTTGATATTCTTAAATGCACAATCTAGAGCAAAAGAGACTTTTCAAGGAGTGTCACTGTTTAATAGCACATCCTCTGACTATTGTATTTGGGCGGGGTGAGTTGTTTCATTGCAAACCACATGAATCCAAAACCGGTAATGTTGCTTTGGGGGGCACACAAAAGCTTTGGATTAGGGCCAATATACTTTTTTGAATCCAAAAACTGTTTGTTCCCTGAGAAGTGGTCAGTTTTTCCTTTTCTCTCTTCAAAAGTGCATAATTCTTGTCTTCCTTCGTTACCAACACTGTTTGCAGTGGCCAGGCAGCACAACGTTTTCTTTGTTTTAGCGGCTGTGTTATAGCTTCTGCTGTTCCCTCCAGTTAGGCTGATGATCCACATATCTGAGGTCAAGTTATGAAATGAACAATAGTCCTCCACACATTCTCTGAATGAGATAAATGAGCATTACCTTTGAGTTACACTCGGCCTGATTGCCATTTTTTCATTTCCCATTTACTAAGTATAGCCTTCTAATTGCCCTAATTATCCTCAGCTCTTATGTAATAAGTGTTTTTGGCCGATGCGCCACCTTGGAACGAGGTAAATGGAAGAATTAAACATTTTGTTTAAATGAAAAAAGATTGATGACTTCATTTTCCTGAACAGGATACAGAGACTCTTGTGTGGACCGGTCATAAATGGCTGCAGATGGTTTGCCACTCAGCACTCTGGAGGTCATGTCCAGTCCAATAGTAGAGGGCTGTAATTGGTGACAAAGCTGGTATAGCCACTGAGTTGTGCTGTGTGATCCAGACTGGGATTCTCTTGGCTGCTGTCAAAATATATTGGTTTGATGAGTCTATACAAAGCCAAATGGCTCCAGCCAACCACCAGACCAGCTTTTCATATCAGTCTCTTTTTGTGCATTAGCTGCCATAAGCTGACAATCCAAGCCATTAGATGTGGCTTCTTGGTTTGGTGTTCTCAAACAAGTCAAAATGAAAAACGACCCCTGCCAAGGTGGAGTGCTAGTGCTGAGCTTCTAGTGCTGCAAAAAACCATTTTGATGTCACAATACCAGCCCTGTCTCCAACATATACTTGGCTCCCCGAGCTCCGCAAAACTAGGTTATCTGACTGTAATGTGTTAACGGACAAACATTCTTTATTTAAAGACAGTAGGAAATGACAGCACCTCAGAGACTTGACTGTTAGTGAATGAGTCAGCTGTGCCCCATATGTTACTGTACCGCTACAGCGCTTCTCATAAACACTGTTCTGGTCTCGTCATGTCGAGTGGGCTACGCAAACGGTTTGAGATATAAACACTTCCACTGGATCTGGGTCATGGCATGTATATGTGAGGGATTATGTGGGGAGGTTTAGGGTGAAGTGGATCACCAGAATTTCCCCGACTATCTAGGGAGGATCTCTTTTTTTTTCTTGCCTACAGAAACAACTCAATCACACCACTGGGATGATGGGATGTGGTGTTTCCCCAGTTCCCACTATGAGGTTTCCTGGCACTTAAAAAAAGGAGCCACCTAACCAAACGTCTCCATCGGATGCCCCCTCCCACTTACTCACTTTCATTAAAACATCAAAGTTTTGACTCAAAACTCAACTCAAAACTCAGCGTTTTGCTTGGCAGTGCGATGCATTGGGCGTCCGTTAACAACATGGTGTACGTACAGCATCAGCAGCAGCTGAATGATCAGAGGGTTCGCACACAGCCATTTTTTGGACCGTCCCTTGGTTCTCAGTCCTGGCGTGTTTTCATGGCGCTCCGCTATGTGCTGTTTGCTCCAACGCCGCCTCCTCCTCTCCAGTTCATCTGGGTCGAGAGTCTCGGCTGCCATTCACGCTGCCTGTCATCTCTTCTCGAGGGCTAATATTCACATGTTAAAACGCTGCAATCATTTCAAAGATATACAGCGACTCTGAGCCAAGAAATACTTTGGTAACGGAGCTGGACATTCTTGTTCGCAGTGTAGATTTTTGGCCATCCCTCTGATTTTGTAGTTTCAACAACTGTGATGAGGTTTGCTTAATTGCTTTCTGTACATGAGTGAAAGTGAGCCACGCCAATGGCTTTGTGTCGTGGTTGGAGGCCTCCATTGCAATCAAATATGAATCAACGCTTTGATCAAACGCTTGGACTAAGATTTATCATCTCAAGACAGTTTTTCTCTTTGAATTTACAGTCATTATTGAGCACATGTCCTGAACTTGAAATCAGACATGTACTAACCCTAGCCAATAATTTTGTTACAAATGAATCTCTCTCATGTAATCAAAGTGTTTACAGAACACACCATACTGTAATTTGGTCTTGCAATTTCAACATTGAATTTTTAGGCAATTATTTTGATTATTCAAAAACATCATGAATGTGTTCTTGTTTGCTTTATTTCTAAGAATATGATCCGCATATTGATACCTATGTCAAGGCCATGGAGCTGAAGCCAGGCAGAAATTAGCGTAGTTTAGCGTGATACATGCACAATATTTATACACAGATTAAAGATGACAAATCAATTAGTGATCTTAAGAGTTGCTGAAAGGTGCAATGTTGAACTTGGCTCTGTAGAGCCAAGGAAAACAGTTGGATAATCACAATCAACATTGCTCAATTTGCAACTTTTCAGTGTTGAGGCTCTTTAACTGGCAGGGAGCAGCATCGGCCATATGGACTCATGATTTGTAATAGTAGTGTGAATTTCAGGATGCAATTTTCTGTCTTAACCTGTCCCAGTTTAGGAGAAAACTAAGCCCCTCGCTGAACTTGATGTTTTCGATGATTATAAACACATCTTATGTAAGTAGATGGCTCAGCCAATGTGACCAAACCAGACCTAAACACAACACTTTACTTTGGGTCCAAACCAAGGGGCAACCTCTGGTGCAGACAGATGAAGCACACAAGGAAGTGAAAAAACAGAGGGAGCAAAAGGTAGCAAATCCCCATAGACCCCCATGTTAAAATGGCCAACTTTAGAGGTTAATTAAAGCCTGGTACAAAGTTCGGTTTTGGTTTCAATCAGTCATATAACTGATTAATTAATGATTTTATTGACATTTAAAATTTTGCATATTTGAGGGCAAGATGGTAACAAGGGACATGCCCACAATTTGCTTCAAATGCACTCGAGTGACGTCACGGACACTACATCCATCTTTTTACACAGTCTGTGGTCCAAACCATCTGAACCTGATGTTTTCAGCAGTCCCCCTCCCACCCGAAAAAAAAAGTCAGATAGTTTAGCCAACAGCCTGATCTGAACCCCAAATTTGTGGATATCCAATCGGATGTGCTCGAGCCGGGTATCCCCACTTAAGTCTGCACCACATGCTCATTCAGCAGCTGTCCTATCAGCCTCGTCCATAAGTTAATTCAAACTGTATGACGACAATGTGATGCCCAAAACATTTTCTCTCCATCTGCCTGTTCAAGCCGTGTTCTGTGTAATCTTAGCACAAATCCTCCAAATTGCTTACAAGTCACCCAGAACCAGGCAGGGGAACAGCTCCTCCTTGGATTGCAGGGGCCTTGAAGTTCCCAAATGATGAGATCAAACGTTCGGTGCTCTCGGCGGCACCCTGGTCTGCAGACGCAGAGGGCAGCGCTTAGCTCATGCTGGGAGGAAGTCTCTTTGCCATTGAGGACCAGAGGAGACAGACAGAGCAACATCTGGCCCAGCCAAGGAAGCGAGGCAGGAAGCTCGCGGGCCAGGTGTCCCTGTCCAGCGTTGGAAAAATCTGGTCATAGTTTGGAGTGGACGGTGTAGCCGGGTCACCTCCTGTCTGTCCTTACCACCTTGACACGAGCACCTCTCGTTTCCCCGCAACACATCCCATCCCCGGGCCTCGCCCTGCACATGTGAGATCTGGGTCAGCAGCTGTCAGATACATGTATAGGCGCTTCCTGTTGAGTGAATAGATGACGTGAGAGACCATTATCAAACATTCGTCTCTCCCTCTTCCCCCCCTTTCATTAAGTGTCCCGTTACCCTTGGCAGCAGGAATGTAGTTTGTAAAGAGAAGAGACGTGCCGAGGCCTGTACTTCTCACAGGCAGGCGCGTGTACGCGCTTGCGTTTTTTTTTAAAGCGGTAGAATTACGCGAGTTTATCTGCCTGATTGACGCTGTGTGTCTGCGGGGGCTGAGTCAGTGCGTAGAAACATTGTGCGTGTGTGGCTACAAACCGCATGTAATAAAAGTTAATGCAGGGCTCATATTCTCATTTGAGGTTTGATTACAAACTCGGCTCCATCACCGGGCCACAGGTGCGCTCTGAGGATGGTCGTCTGATCTGCCCGACATTGTTAGTCTTTGTCTTGCTCTGTTGACTGTCTGTCAGGGCAGATCAGTGGGATCCAGATGGGGTTTTTTTTGTACAGGGCTTGAGTCCCGGCACTCCCTGAGCTTTCCAGAGCCAAGGTAGTAGGCCCGTCTGCCCGTCTGTCTGAGAAGCACGCGCCTCCCCCAGGTCGCTCACATGAGCTCAGCTTCCAGGTCGCGCAACACGGGCTCAGTAATTGACCCAAAGCAAATGCTCACCGGTTGAAAAACGTGCCCCTTGCAGCTCCAGCCGAGCTGTGTTCTGCGACCCTAGTTTTAATACTTCCTCCAACCCCCGTGCGAACCTCAGGATGTTGCTCCTTAGTCGGCGCCCTCAAACAGAACAGGGAGTTCATCATCTAGTCAAGCAGACACAATGGCTGATGGAGAGGATTTGTTGTCGTAATGGAAAAGATCGAATGTGTTCGATCACGCAGGTTTCTCCAGCCACACTCGGAGTGGAATGTGTGAGTCTTGCTTTCCTTTAGTTGCCTGGGACTTTCTTTTCTGTTAATCAGTGATGAAGAATCATCTCTTACGAAATGTCTTTTAATTCTGAACGTAATCTTTCATTAATGAGTGAGGGTCATGGTTGTCTGACTTGCAGCAGATGTTGGTTGAGAAACCCATTGAGCGTCTTAAGCCTGGTACGCTGTTATTGATTGAATTAAAACTCTAAATGCTTGCGTCTTATCTTTAAGATCAATTAAGCAAAGCTATGACCTAAGAGTACGTGTTTGTCTCTCAGGAATATTATTTTATTCTTTTCCCGTCGCACACAATCACTGTGCTTAAATGGATTTCACGGTGATGAACATACGTAGCTGATGAGAGCGTGTGTATGTGTATATGTATGTATAAAATGTGTATAAAATGTGTGTGGGGCATTACTTTTGACTGAGGTCATATGTTTATGGTCTCGTGTTGTTGTGATTTACAGAACCCAGATGAGACGGGGACCCCCTGACACCTCCCCCCAGCAGACGGGGACCTCCCGCACTGTAAAACGTTATCCATCATCCTCTGGGCCAATCACCTCCAATGCACTACCTGCTGGTAATGGCTTCGCCAACAGCCTTGACCACAGGAATTGGAATGGACACCGGAATGGACAAAACAACTTGCATTACAATGCACACAGGCCCAATGCGGACAGTCAAGTACATGGACAGTTCAACAACGCGGTGCAACCAGCAGGTAAGGACAGAAATATAAACGGTGTCTTCTCTCTCTTTACATGCATACCTAACATTTCCACTCTGAAAAAGAATTACAAGCCCATTTTTGTACAGCCCGTAGAAACCAACACCTTCCTAATGGAGCATGAACCATAAAAATATGTCTGCGGCCCAGACTAGAATTTCCTCTCCCACTGTCTAGTCATGCCATCTCCTCTGTCGTCTGCGTTACACTGAACAGGCAGACGATTTATACTCAAGCCACGTTTAGTGTTTGTGTGTGTGCTTTTTAATATTTGACCTTTCCTTGCATAAACACTCTCTCATGACCAATAGGCCTCATGGGGACCACTGACTGGTTCTAAGGGGGCTAGGGGGGTCAACAATGCATTTGTGTGGGTGTGTGTGTGCATCCATGTGCATGTTTGTATGGGTACCTTTATGATCTATTCTAGCATAAACCATCGTAGAACATTTAGACCTCATGGAGATCGATGCCTCATTGCCTCTGTCCACACTATGAAAGAAAGTGTGTGTGTGTGTGTGTGTGTGTGTGTGTGTGTGTGTGTGTGTGTGTGTGTGTGTGTGTGTGTGTGTGTGTGTGTACTCTTTAGTGTTTAGCCCCCTCTGGTATGAACACTGGGAAGTGCTGGACAAGTTGACCTTATGGGGACTGATGCCTGGATCTAAGGAGGCTAGGGTTCGACAATAAATGAATACAAGTGTGTTTGTGTGTGTCTGTATATGTGTGTGTGAGTGTGTGGGTGTGTGTGTATTTGTGTGTGTGTGTGTGTGTGTGTGTGTGAGTAATGACAATAATGAGCACAGGGAATTAGGACATTGGGGACATTGAGGACACTTTGGTCAGCCTTCACTTTCTGACCTACTTTCCACGTTTGAGTGTCAAGACTCACTTTGTGGGTTCCGTTTTGTCAGAAGTAGGTCATTGTTTGTCTTTGGGTCACGGTCTCAGCCGTGGTGGTTAAGGTAAGGGTAATGCGTTAGGGACCAAATTATGCTGATGAGTCTCTGTAATAAAAGGCAGTGTGTATGTTTGTGTGTGGTGGTGGTGGTGGTGGTGTGGGTGTTGTAGGACGCTGTGAGCTGTGTGTGTGTGTTCTTGCGGGCATGCACATTGATATCTTTGGAAATCTGCACTGCCACCTCCCCGGCATGACAGGCACTGAACACTGGCGCCCTGACCCACAACAATTACAAAAAAAAAAAGACAAAAACCCCATAACATGATCTCGTCATTCCTTATTATTTATTCCCCTCTCACGACGTCATCTTCCTGTGATCCAGTGTGGAGTGTGCACAGCTGTCTGCTGCTCACGCTTCCCTTGTTTTTAAGCCGTCTACCAGGGCAACGGCTCTTGAACGGCTTCCCACCATTACACAATGTTCGCTCGCACTTGCACTTTCTTTGTCTCCTCCGCGCATACACATATCCGAAACACCTTCGACCAGAGATAAAGCGCTTGGATACCCGCCCGATACCTAATAGTATTCTCTCTCCCATTTGTTGGCCTGTGGCACATCCACATCACTCATTCAGTTGCAGCATGCCACTGGCCAGTCGTCAGCACACACCCTCGCACACTTATAAACCTCCCTTTGCCCAAACGGGGATTGTGTCACAGCGAGGCTGAGGGAGCGAGGATGCAGCTCGTCTCAAGCTCGTCTCTGCTGCTGCTGCTGCCGCCGCCGCTGCTGCTGCTTCTTCTGCCTCTCACGCAGGTGTGTGTGTGTCTTCCAGGGGCCAACCTCACCTCCAGCCTGGACCGCATCAAGATCGTCTTCACGCCCATGATGTGCCGGCGGGTGTGCAGTGGCGGGCGCTGCTACAACAGCTGCGAGAAGGGGGACATCACCACGGTGTTCAGTGAGACCTCGCAGCAGCAGCAGCAACAGGCAAAGAACCAGGGCTTCAGACTATGTGAGTGTCGACCCCGGGCCCCGCTGATCTCTGCCTGCCCGCTCCCTCCTCTCTCCTCGTTTCCCTCACTGTCTCTCTTGCGCACTTTCCAGTTCTCACAAACCGTCCCCCCGTGTCTCCGTTTCTGTCTTTTTTTTTTATGGGGTGAGCTTTTACAAACCAGTGGCATGCTGTCTGAATACCAAGCTCATAGGAGGCAGCGTGGAGGAGATTCAATCTGAGAGCTACGCTGAAAACTCTCACTGTCAATAAGAGAGGAGACGTGGAAAGTAGGAAAGACGGCGGTAGGGCAGATTAAAAGCGGGTTCTGTAGAAAAAAAAAGGAGGACTAATCTCCCCTCGCGCGCACACACACACACACACACACACACACACACACACACACACACGTGGTGGTCCAACGCTCACAACACTTACCCCCATCTCTCTGCGGTTTGCGCCTCGCGGCCGGCCCCGCCGTTAACCATTTAATGTGCTCCCTGGGAGAGAAGGGAGTGCATGAAAGAGAGGAGAGAGGGAGGGGAAAGAGTAGCAGCATGAGTAGGATTTTATAGGGATTACATTAAACCTGCCATTTATCCAGGGGGCTTTGCTTCGAATTCACACAGGAGCTTCCATAGGAAGGGAGGGGGGGGGGGGCGGCGGCGGGGGCGCAGCCAAAATGCCAAGGGGAGGGTCGTAGCCCCGCGTGTTTTCGAGTTTGCTCAGCAAGTTATGAAGGTTCAGCTAAGACGTGGACTAACTGCTACGCCGGGATCGGAGGTGAGGGGCACGCATAGAGCCACACACATGCATTGGAGCCCCCTTCCGACATCCTTCACCCCAGCGGCTCTGAAGGGAGGACCGAGCTGACGCACGAATGTATAAACAGGTTGATTTTTGCAGATTTATGTGTCCATTAATGGGGCTTTGGAGCGTGGAGTGGATATTCCAAACACTTCAGCATCCTGGCAAAGGCTGCCCACACATCTACATTCTTGGCACCTACTCCCCACCCCTCCCTCTCCCCTGCCCTCCCCTCCCCTCCCTCTCCCCTCCCCAACACAGTTTGTTTCTACATCCCAGTTTTTATGATCCACTAATTACATTAAGGCAAGTGTTAAAGAGTATGCAAACGAAAGAGGCGGCTCTCCATTTCAGCGTGCATCCCGTGTTGTCCTGTCTGTTGCCTCATACTGCTGTTATGTTCCCCTGGCAGATTCCCTGTGCACAGCACTTACTTACAGCCTGGTATTAAATTGTGGTTAAGTGTTATTGTGGGAGAAGTGAGAGTGTTTATGTGGTCGTTAGCGGTTGTTAATGAGACTGATACGCAGACGGGGAGCATGGCAAACTGTACGTTGTCGTCTAATAATAGTTCCTGCCCTGTGTGCCGGTGTGGAACCTGCCTGAGAAAGACCAGGGGCAGACCTGCATCGGATCATTCGGCCAATCAGAGAAGGCCTTCCTGTCCATCTGGACACAACCCTGCTCCCCTCTCACTTCTTCGTCTCTTTCCCCTGTCTGTTTTTGTTCCCCGCCCTCTATCTGTTCTTCTTCTATTCTCATTCCATCCCTACGTCCCCTCCATGTCCCGTCTCACTCTTGCTAATGCCGTGTGACAGGGAACTAATTCCCAACATGCTGGCGACACTGTCCAGCGTCTTGTCTGGTCCCCGTTTGCTCCCTGTTGCCGTCTGTCCCGATGAGTCAGAGAGGACGAAGCTCAGCGCAGTTTCCATCACAAGTGTACTCTTACGCTACAAAGTATTTGGGCCGTCCCAGTTTCCAACTATCTCTTGTGTGGTATTGCGGAGGTGGAAAAAGCGCAGGTCTTGGCTATTTACGTCCTTTTGTGCCCTAGAAAGTTTTTTCTTATTCGTCACGGTCAGATGGAGTCTTTTTTTTTTTTTTTTTCGTATCCATCTGATGGTCTTTGATGTTTTGAGTTAGGAGAGGACAGGCCAGTGAGAGTCTGTGGATGGGAGCAGGCGCAGGTATGTAGGGTGCTGAGCTGGCACCCATCCCTTACACCCAAAGATAAGGCCAAGGGGAAAAGGCTGTGAAAGCAGCAGCGCTGTCAAACACCATCTGGTCAGTGCAGACCTGCCCTCCTTTGCTCCCCATACTCAATTGCAAACCATGAATCAAATTGAAGGCCGAGCACGCGTTTGAATTTGATTGACTTTCATGATTAAAGGGCAGTTGCAGATAGTTAGGAAATCACCCATTTATTTTCCTTAAGCCATCCACCTATTCACATTTGACTGGACTCCTATTTCGGTACTTTGCAGTCTCTGTAATAAAGATGATGTCGCTACTAAAAGCAGCAACTTCTGATTCTTCGTAAACAGGAGTTTATCTAACCGGTGAGTTACCTGGATTACCTGAAGATGTAAGTTAGGGATATCGAAACCCCATCGGTCATATCTTGCACTCAGGACAGGTTTTAAGTAGCTCAAGACTTCACATATCACAATATTGGTCAAAACAATGCAGTCAGATGATTGAAATTATTATTGTCCAGCAGGAAACACCAAATCCAAGTGGCAAAATTGTAACTTTTCCTTTTGTTATTTGACTAAGTATTTGTAGCATTTTATCACAACTATTGCAATAAACTATGTCCTGTGAAGCCCGACCTGCCAATGCTTTCACCTCGCCACTTTGGATTCTCAATGAATCGTGAATCGACCCTAATTAAAATAACGAATTTGCTACTCAGATTTGATCAGCTACATAGAATAGAATGTCACATGGATCTCACGGGGGTGGGGGGGGGGGGCAGCGAATGCACTCTGTAACCCTACAACCATGCAAGTGTTTTCCACAGATATGCACACACTTGTTATTGTCGCCAAATTGTAACGGGGTGAATCATCACTCATCGCTTCCCGCAGAAGTATGTAAGTACCCGTGAGAGACAAAACAGGACAATGAAGGAGGTGCCACGTTAGTGTCTGCCGCCGGGACCGAGCTCCATAAACATCGTGTGGAATCAGGTGTTTCCCGATGCCAAGGCAGAGACCGACCGGGGCATTTCTTACTGTTTCTTACTGTAAACAAACCTCTCCCCTCCCTCATCAGGCCTCAGCACATGCCCTTCCCGTCAGGACGACTCCTTCTGTTTCTGATTATTGCGTCCCTGCCTATGAGGTTGCATCAATCTGAACAATTAAAAATGACGTGTTGTGTTCTTCTCACTTGGAGTCGCCCCCTCACCACCACTCCTCTCTCCGCCAGTCTTCTGTCAGATCCCCTGTCGTAATGGTGGCCGGTGCATCGGCAGGGACCAGTGCTGGTGTCCCTCCAACTCGACTGGGAAGTTCTGCCACATGCCTGTGCCGCCCCCCGCCAGAGCCGCCCCCCACAAAGATGGCGGCCACCAGGGGCACAGGTCCCCCTCCCACTCCATGTTCACGCTGCCACTCTCCAATCAACAAGGTATATAAGCTCCGACCGACACAGATTGGTCACAACCTGCGTCAGGTCAACTTGCTGCTGCTGCTGCTTCACTTTCTCATGTTTTCGATCCATTTGTCTTTTGCTGAGTATGCGTTCCCTGACAGGCTTAAGTGGATGGTGCAGCAGAGGCTGTTAGAATGCCTCCGCTCACTTTCTTAGCCTTCAAAATAAAAGTCCCAAATTTAAAAAAAAAAAAAAAAACCCACCTCCATTCATTTCCAGCTCAATTTACTTTTGAAATTGTGTGTGTTTTTCTGTATTTCTGAATGATATCATCCAAATGGAATGGTGTCGTCTCCAGAACAAAACTCTCTCATTTTCAAATATGATCCAATATTAATAATAATAATAATATTCTTCTTCTTCTTGGTGCAGAATGTTCAATCATTTTGATAGTTGCTGATTCTAAATGTTCTTTCCACATTCCCCTCCTACCGTTGGCGCCGCTGTAGGAGTGGAGGAGGTCGGACAGCAGCCCCTTCTGGACGGTGGCGTTCCCGCTCAGCGTCTCCTTGTCCAGGATGAGCAGGAAGCGGTGGAGCTCCACGAGGAGCTGGTCCAGCACTGGAAGCAAGCACAAGGCAAAGGTCCTCA